>JARFXV010000326.1:0-222500 GCA_031761425.1 Cosmopolites sordidus
ATATATATATATATATATATATATATATATATATATATATATATATATATATATATATATATATATATATATATATATATATATATATATATATATATATATATATATATATATATATATATATATATATATATATATATATATATATATATATATATATATATATATATACTATATATATATATATATATATATATATATATATATATATATATATATATATATATATACATATATATACTATATATATATATATATATATATATATATATATATATATATATATATATATATATATTGTTAGATTTCTTTAGACTGCATCCAATGAGACAACACTAGCTGAGTGTCATACACCCTACTGCTGGGTTCAACAATCTCATGTGGAACACACAACAACCTGCGTCTCCGCCTAAATGAACATTCTGTTAGTTGCTTAACTGAGGATAAGCCGCACCCGTTCCTTCAGTCGGAGGGCATATGATGATGATATCTCTTGATGCTCAGACTCTTCAGGGCACCGACATATGCTCTCTCGTCAAGAATAGGAAGACCCTATCCACAGTTAACATCCCATACTTTCGCCGATTTCCCGTCGGATGGCGTATTTATGCTGTATAAGCAGTGTTAAATTTCTCTCTTTCTTCCAGGAGAATCTATTGACGAATTAAGTCAAAATTTGCAAAAAACAGTGTGTTTTATTTATCAGACCAGGGAGTTATTGCCCGATATGCTAACTTATGTCATAAAAATGGAAAAAGTAAATGAAAGCAGTACATTAAGTCAATTTCGTGTTGAAACATATGCATTTTTCAACATGAAAACGTCAGATATTAAGTTTATTACCTACTACATTGACTATAAAAAGGCGTCTTGTAATCTTATAAACAAAAACAGAATTATTACAAGGCCCGAAAGCGAAAAAAAATAAACGTAAAGAAAACTAGCATATCAGTTAATCCCGGTGTTTATAGGGTATCAGCTCCTTCCCAATAGGATTTGGAGGGTTTTCTTAACGCCAGTAAATTATATTTTATCTCTTCCATTAGGGTTTCGATCTGTTATTGTTCCTCAAGGATAAAATTAATACCATTTTTGCTTCAGATAATCTATAAATATTTTTCAGTATCAGACTTGTTAGAATACCGGGGATAATTATAAATACTTCAGATATCGGGAATTAATATAGGTTAAAGGAATACAATGTCGATTTCAGAAATAGCGCTAGAAATCAATTAACATTCTATAGACACTTTTTTTGGCAAATTTCTACTTTATTCGTCAAAACATTTCCCATGAATAGCAATTCAATAATTCAAACGCTTTTCTAATATTTCTACACATTTTTTATATAACGATTACTCTTTGCCTTCCAAATATCCTTCAGTTTCGGCAATTACATCTTCATTGGAAGGAAATTTCTTTCCAGTAGGCATTTTTTTGAGGTCTAAGAACAGGGAATAGTCGCAAGGGACCAGATCTGGAGAATACGGTGAATGAGGAAATAATTCAAAATGCAGTTCATGCAATTTAGCCATTATTTAGCAATTATTGATTAGATATAGATTAGATATAGATTAGATATAGATTAAATATAGATTAGATATAGATTAGATATAGATTAGATATAGATTAGATATAGATTAGATATAGATTAGATATAGATTAGATATAGATTAGATATAGATTAGATATAGATTAGATATAGATTAGATATAGATTAGATATAGATTAGATATAGATTAGATATAGATTAGATATAGATTAGATATAGATTAGATATAGATTAGATATAGATTAGATATAGACTAGATATAGACTAGATATAGATTAGATATAGATTAGATATAGATTAGATATAGATTAGATATAGATTAGATATAGATTAGATATAGATTAGATTAAATCATCTCCTGTTGATGCTAACATGGTTAGCGAAACGTGCGTCAAGAAGTTTCAAAAAGTGACTTGATGTTTAGTGATAAATCTCTTCGACAGTTAGGTTGTAATTACTTTTCTAAATTTTAGTTTAAGATTTGTATTTGAAAAAGTTTGTATTTAAAAAAGACAATGTGTGTCGAAAAAATTGTTATATATACAACTTTTCAATATATTATAATTTTAGATATTAATCTTTGCTTATTTGTTGAAAATGAATTTCCATCCAGTATTCATCATCCATTCCATCAAGAAAAACGTATTTTTGCTGCTGCCAACCAGATTAGACTACCAGGACTTTTTCAACATATTCGACATTTTTAGCATATTCGACAGCACTTGTCAAAACAGTGCCAGATTTGCATAGACTCAAATCGTGGACATATTGAACATTTAATTTAAGAAAACGATTATTCACGTGTTTCTTAATGTAAAGCGAATCGTTAAAAACGTATTATGGTATGAAGAATTAGTGCTAATAATTTCAACTTTAAAATTAAACGACAATCATGTATAAGATTGTCTTTTCTGTAAGAAAGCAAACCAAATGTATGCTGTAGAATAAATGGTTATAAAAATAATACCTTAAAAGGCCAATGAAACATTGGCTGAATAGGAAATGTAAAAATTACTCACCTGTTTTTCACGAAAATGGTTATTTTAAATGTAGGTTTTAAGAAAAGTGTCTTTGGGGAAATTTACGAAAGTTATTCCCCATACGCCCTATATAATATCAAATATCATAGCTTTTATTATGAATTGTGAATAATTCGTATGATTATATATCGCTGATTAGTAAATTAATCCAAATTATATTAAACTATCTGTACAATAATTGCTGAACTGTCATATTTTGATCTATTCATCCAACCATATTCCTTCTTGCTCATTCAATATCGTTTCAGAATTGATTTTCCCATCATAGAAGGCAGTTTAATAACGATGTGTAAGGAATTTCCTCGGAGCATTATTGCATTTAGATAATAAAAAAGAACGATTGAGTGAGAAAATTCGGTATTTTCCTCGATAGGAAAATCGATAATTCACCATCTACGTGATAAAACTCTTTCCTCGCGCCTCCGGAAATATTATCGGCTGTCATTTCGTAAAAAGCACGACAAAAAACCTGCTTTTTTCTCTTTCTTAAAGGATTTACCTCTGGAGCCATGTAGTCCGGTGTGCCGCAGAATGTATCGGCCATTCTGTCCAGGAAAATTTGTAATTTACACATGCCAAAGTCAGCGATGCGGACGTGTCCATCGAAATCCAAGAGGATATTGTCCAACTTCAAATCCCTAGAACAAAAAAAATATTTTATGAGGATGAAAAAAATTAAAAAGTATACAACTTTGATCCCGCCACTTTTTTTCAAAATTCAAGGCTTTATTTTAATAAACTAGTTAAACATTTATGATTCAAAGTATTGTCCCTCGTTGGCCACTACTTTATTCCATCTTTCAAACAGCAATCGAATCCCGCATTGAAACAACTGGTCATCTTTTAAAGCAATCTACGAATCGATCCAATTTTTAACTTCATCATGAAATCGGTAAAGTACCAGCCAGGTCGTGTATCATCATCGATCATCGAAACAGGTAATAGTCAGAGGAAGCAACATCTAGAGAATACGGCGGATAGGGTAGGACTTCCCATTTCAACGTTTCCAAGTATGTTTCGATCACTTTCGCAATATAGAGCCGAGCATTTTTCATGCTGCAAAATCACTTTATCGTGTCTTTCGCTGTATTGCGGCCGTTTGTCTTTCTATATACTCCGCTCAAATGTATTAATTGCGTTCGATAACGATGCCCTGTGATTGTTTCAGACGGTTTTAACAGCTCACAATACACTACACCGAGCTGGTCCTACCAAATACAGAGCATGGCCTTGGAGCCATGGATATTCGGTTTGGTCTTCGGCGTGGAAACGTGGCCGGGATATCCCCATGATTTTTAACGATAAACCCCATTTTTCGTCTCCAGTCACAATGCGATACAGAAATCTCTTCCGTTTTTGCCTTTTAAGCAACTGTTCACAAGCAAACAAACGGCGTTTGACATCTCTCAGTTTCAACTCGTATGGCAAACAATACTCTTGCTTCTAGGTCATTGCCAGGTCTTTGAGGCGTTTTGAACTTGCTTGCCCACTCTTCTTGACTTTGATACGAGTTTTTATTAAACAATGCCTCTAATTCTTCATCTACAAAAACTTTCGCTCTTCCACCGCTATGCAGGTCTTCCACGTGAAAATCACCCCTCTTGAAGCGTTGAAACCACTCATGACACGTCTAGGATGTAATCATTTCGACGACTACTTACCGTCTATATGAAAACGGCGAGAGCAAAGTTATATATATGTTATAAAAAATATGAATTATTACGTTAAAGTATTCATATAAAAAATCACCTGCTTTGCTGTAATAGGTTGATAAATTTATGCCTTTTGTTATCTACAGATATACCGTTACCATAAACATATTCCTCCACTTAACAGCCGTTTCTAGGCTATCAAAATGATATATCATTGCCGCAACCTGCGTAGTAATTCTCAATTAATTATATCATTAAATGTCTGCAACATATTTAACCAATATATATAAATTTATTGGTTACAGGTCTGCGTGTGTAGCACTAATTAAGCTTATCTATTTAAAAGGTTTCAATTGTCAAATCATTAATCAATTTATAATAAAACTAGTCTATAGCATGTCATTGTCTACCTGTTATAGTTATAAATAAAAAAAAGGTTCTATATGAATAGCAAATGTTTATTATTTTTATTTGTGTTTGTTATTGTATCTTACTGTCATATATTCTCTTTTCTTTACTTTTTTGTATTGTTACCACATATACTTTAAAATATTTTGCATTTGACAGCGTTCCGTAATAAATGATTTATTCTAGAGTTATTCGTCTTTCCTGAAATGTTCTAGGTAATTAAGCAAATTTCACTTCATAAATATATTTAACTTTCTTAACAAAAATTTGAAAAATATTTTGATGTTCCACTTAAATAATGAAGTTCAACTTTAATTACACTGGGGAACAGCAATTTTGTTGACTTGGATCTGTGATTTGTTTTTAACTAATTTTTCATCTCTGAATTCAAAAATATTCACAGTTTTTCTCTATCACGTCAAGTTCTTGAGCTGCAGCATAACCCTCATTTTACCTTAAAAGTGTACATACGAAAGGAAATAAGGTGAGATCTGACCAAATAGATTAGAATATTTTATTCATACAGAGTTTAACATATTATTATAAGTTAAATTGTGGTTATACAAAAAATAAATAAAAGATATTATGGTAAAAATGTATTCTTATAGCTTTTCCTGGAGTGTTCAGTTTGTGGACATTCTCGCTTGATGCTCCAACAGATCAGCCATCATATTGACATCCCATCTACGTTGATACCGCGCTTCTATAACCTTTAGATCTTGGTGGAATCGCTCGCCCTATTCATCACTAACAGCACCAAGGTTTTATGGGAAGTTAGTAAGATGACTATGTAAGAAATGCAGTTTGATGCTCATGTTGCAACCAAGCTTTTTAAAGCTCTCCAAGAGTTGTTGAACAATTTCGATGTAATTCGGGGCTCGTGTATTTCCAAGAAAGTTTTTACCAATATTTTTAAAAGCCAACCAAGCATTCCTTTCAAGTTCGGTCATTGTTTCAGTGTAATTTTCATCTTTAACGTGTTGTCGAATCAGTAGACCATCAAACACACCAGCCTTTATCTTTTCATATAACAGGCTAGGGAATGGTGAAATGATATACTTAAAGCAGTCTCCTTCAATTAACAAAGCCTTAACAAATTGCTTCATGAGACCTAGTTTTATATGCAAATGCGGAAATACAATGTTTTTTCTGTCGACAAGTGGCTGATTTAAAATGTTTGGATCACCAGGTCTTAGGTCAGATCTTGGAGACCAGTTCGATTGCACCCAATGCTTCTCACGAGCTCTGCTGTCCCACATGCACAAAAAACAGGGAGACTTGGTATACCTGCGTTGCTGGCCAAGAAGGAAACAGACCATTTTAAGGTCAACACGAAAGTCAATGACTTTCTTTGTGTCGCCATATTCTTCACGCAAAGAAACGGAATGACCTATTGGGACTGAACCGTATAAATTTCCATTATGTAGGAGAATACACTTCAAGCTACGCTTTGAGCTATCTATAAACAATCGCCATTCAGTTGCGTTATAGTTAGAAATGGCCAATTCTTTCATTAAAGCTTCTACGTTCTGGCAATATACAAATCCGTCATTATTTCTGAAGTACTGCCTAAATTCACTTTCTCTGGATCGATAGTGATCGAAGTGACTTTAGCTCCTTTGTTAAGCAAATTTTTTTCGTGCAGTCTTGATGCTAATAATTCCGATGCTTTTTTGGATAGTCCCAAATCTCGTGCTAAATCGTTTAATTCATGTTGATTGAATCCTTTACGAACAGAATCATTGGAAACTTTGAATTCTTCGTCGGTGGAGTCACTTCGATCTTCACTTGATTCACATTCTTGTATTTCTAAAGAAGGTAATTCTTGAAAAACTGACACTGGAATTTCAGCTGAATGAGGCACTGGGCGTATAGCTGACGGTAAACTAGGGTACTCAATTTTATGTTTGTTTTTCTAGTTGAATCCTGATGTTTTCACTATGCAAAAGTAGTAATCACTTAAGTGATCTTTGGGCTCTCGCCAAACCATTGGTATACCAAACGAAAGTTTATTACGTGTTCTCTTCGTCCACATTCGTAAACTCTCTACATATTGCTTGCACACTTTATAAGGGGCCAATGATTTATCTTGGTCACCTATTTTCACTTTAAAATAAGCAAAATTGGCTTGCCTGACAAATGTACTATTATTTGTCCGTTGAATGGGGATGGTAAAACTGCCACATATATAACAAAATGAATCAAGGCTGTTTAAGCACTTACGACGAGAACTACCAGAGACAGACATAACGAAAATCTGTAGTTGTGTATGTATACTTTGACTTCACTGTATCAGAGCGACACAAACCCACGTACTTTAGCATCTCATGCGTAACTGACCGAACTAGTTTTGGATGACGCAACGTCACTCACGCCCCCACTCCTAGGTCGAAGAAGGTTCGCCGGTAGGAGAGCAGTAGTGACTTCTGTGATTCGCCAAGCTTAGTCGGATGCGCAACAACTGTAGAGAAAAAAACTTGACGTGATAGAAAAAAACTAAATAAAGTTTTGGAATTAGCATGTCAATTTACGTATAAAACAGCTTAAATATCGAACTCAACAGAAATTATTTTTCAAATTGTTCCCCAGTGTTATCTTCTTCCTTGTGAAATGAACGTAGTGTTGTTCAATATATGAATATATCTCAAGTATATCTTATTAATTAATAGAGTTCAGATAAGAAAACTCAAAGAGATTTACCACTAAACACCAAATCACTTGATAATTTCTAGAAGCGCAGTCGAATAAAATTCGTTCGTAAACCGAGACGAAGAACCTATTCCATTTAGCCATTTTTTTTAATTATTAATGTAATGTTTGGTAAACGTTTTACGGTTGTAACGAATCAGTTCCTGATGATGCTAATCATTTTAGCCCTATCAGGAACTTTAACTAGCATTAAAAAAATCAGGAGATAATTAAATCTATTCCAATTGAATCGTCATCATCGGGAATATTATAGGCGAAAGAGTGAAGGTGGAAACGTGGAATGTAAGAAGAACATTTGAAACGGGGGTTTTAAAACATCTGATGACAAAAATGAAGAAATACAAATTTGTTTTAGTTGCAGGGGTTGATTTAGCAGAGGGATTCGTGTTTTTAAGAGTGGGGAAAAAGATAGAAGACTGCGAACAGGCTTCATAATGACAGATGGGATAGACGATTAAACCAGGAGTAGCAAGAGCTTTTTATGGAACCAGACATCACAAAAATAGTTAAATATCAAAAACTCAGATGCTTATGACATATTTTTCGAATGCATGAGGATTCAGGAAGAAGGAGAAGAGGCAAGACCGATGGAGACAACAGACAGCGAGAGATCTACTAATAAAGGTTATTGACTGGAACAGGAAAACTACGAATAAGGAATCATGGCGATCAAGCCAAGAGTCTACAGCTCAATCAACATAGTTTGGCCTCCGATGTTTGAATGCGCATTAGTCTAACGCCCGAGAGCTCATTCTAATCAGTGCATTCGTGGTGTTAACATGACTTTAGTACACCCCGGTCAGAGAATTTAAAACTTTGATATTTTGTGTGTCATTAAAAGTTGTCAATTTCAAAATGCCGTTTACAACTAAATTAAAAAACAAAATATTAAGTGGAGAAAGTCGTGAGATAATTATTGAATTTTATCCAAGCAGAAGCAGTAGATGGAGAGGTTACAATTCTTCTCAAAAAGGTAAGTTTTTTCAACGACTAATTTTTGTAATGAAATAACTGTTCCTGTGATATATCAATATAAAAATCCGAATGATTGGTATTGATTTTGATATTAGAATTTTATTAATAGGTTCAAGAACGTGCGGCAGCAACGGGTGTTTCCAGTATAAATATTCGACGAATTAAAAATGAAGCGAAAGAAGTTGAATCGGGTCATGTAACAAAATTTTTAACTCCCAATAAAAAACGAATTAAAAAAAAATTCTTGACGACGAAGATTTGGCAATTTTGCGAAGAACGATTGAAAATTTGTAGATATTAGCAAGACTGGTCAGAATCTTTACGTAAAGAAATTCACAAGATAGCAGCTTTTCGACATTTTTATATGTATCTTCGAAATATATTCTTTTTATTTCTCTTAATTTCAGAAGTGTCAATGATAAACTCGAAGAGGTTTAGCACTAACCTCCACATCACTTAATTTAATATGCTCAATTGGATAAAAAAAAAGCGCAGTTACCGTCAATTCGGGGGGTAAATGTTGGATAATTTTTTGAAACCTGATCCACAAAACTTTGCTGGTTATAACCAAATAATATTGCTTCAGCAGAACGGAGTAACGTCATACAGTATCCAATACGTTCCTAGCACGAGTTCGTGAAATTTCCCCAAACAAATTGATCCCCAGAAGAGGTGACATAAATTGGCCTCCACGTAATCCTGATTTGAGCCCTATCGACTTTTTCTTGTGGGGCTATCTAAAATCGAAATTGTACGTCAGTAAACCGGGTTCTTTAGTGGAGTTAAAAGAAAATATCTGACACAAAATGACAACCATTCCAGAGATTTTGATGTTCGTTTAGATGAGCACCGTGAGCGTTATCTGGATAACATTATATTCAAAAAGTAAATTCCTAAAATATTTATTTCAATAACTAATAATTTTAATAAGCATCTCTCTCAAATATTTATATCGCTATATCAAAAAGAAACTTTCTTTTGGGACACCTTGTATATAGTTAATATTTTCTTATGGTTTGATTCGTTTCTTCCAAAATCCTAAACAAAAAGTAACAGAAAAAAAAAAGGAAACGCTACTGATGTGCGGGCGAAATCTGTGGTATCGACGTCCAAAAAGGATTGATTTATACAAAGCAATAATACCATTGGGAAAATATTAAATTTTTTCGTCGGATATCCAGTCAATTCGGATCCATTTTACGGCCGATGGACGATAGGCTGTCGAGAATTCAAGCGGGATACTTTCCAACGTTTCGCATCGTAAAGCCTGAATGAAGGCGTCGTAAGTGTCAATTTTTAAGGGCGTTCTCGCATTTTGGCTCGATATTTTCGGCACTATCCTGCCTGCATAATCGAGATTTCTCAAGATCCTGTCTCGGATTTGCTCTTACTGCTTCATCTTTCGGATTGAAACAGTTCCTTTCATTTCTTATTGCCTTAATATTTCCAGTGTTAATAAAAATTTATTCCATAAAAAATATCTACTCTATTTTGTTTTGTGAATTAAGATATGCCAACAATGTCTTGAGATCTGATAATCTGTTAATTAGTTCTTTGAAAGATCTTTTCATTAATCTGTTTGTTGTCTACCATCTTTATACTTTATGCTGTTATTATTTTCTTCTTTGCTCCCTAACTTGATTAATATAGATCTTAGGCTCTTCATTTCTCAGAAGTGTCAATGATAAACTTTAAGAGTTTTACCACTAAACTCCACATTAATTAATTTAATTCCTCGACGCGCATTTCGCTACCCAAGTTAGCATTATCAGGAGATGATTCAATCAAATAAACTGCAATCATGAACCAGAAAAAAAGGAGCTTATCCATTTGGTTAATTTTTTGAATTATTAACTTACAGCTTGGTTAATTAAACCATGGTTAATAAGAGTGTTTTATACCCTTTGTACATGATAATTTACTTTTCAACAACATGTAAAATGAGTTCTTCGACTTTAAATCCGATTTCTTGCTGTCGCCTACATTCTTGACAGTTTGACATTACAGCACCCATATCCAAGTGTTTGCCGAGCTGGAGGTGGCCTTTCTCGGTATCGTTTCCCGTAAATACTCCTATACTCCTCAGAACTTTGGAAAGCTTTTCCATAAATTAGAAACATATCGCGATATTCACGTACTGAATAAATGTTTTGTTTTAATGGAGTTTAAATACATACACTGAAATAATTTTTGTCGCTATTTTGAAACTACATTTTTTATCATGGCTTTTGCAACATTGTCATATCGATTTTAGCTGATGTGCTTTCAGATGATAAAAAGGCTTTAATACCTCGTGCAAAATCTTCTCTATAACAAAAATGTACAGTCTCCCAAAACTTCATAAAACTGACATTTCTCTTCGTCTACTAATCAGAGCATATCGTTCACCTACTCACAAATTAGCAAGATATTTAACGAAAACGCAACAGTCGTTCGTGCGAAAATCAACGTCCTGTATCAAAAATTCCTCTCATCTCATTGAGCTTCTTTAAAGGCACAGTATATCCGAAAGTGACATTCTTGTTACATACAGACATCTCCCTTCCAGAAACCCTAGACATTCTGAAAAACAAACACCACATATCAACGGATATACTTAAGTCATATTATTCTTAAGTCTTATTATTGAACATTACATGTCGAATACATATTTCATATTCTAAAATAAATTCCTTAAAAATATTCGTGGCGATCCTATGGGCTTCCTTCTTTCTCCAGTCATAGCCAATATTTTTATGGAAGAATTTGAAACTTAAGTCATTCAGTACCTACTTATTCATTATTTTATCTGCAGAAGCAGAGCAACAACCTATCATCCAATGTTCTTGTAAATAGTAAGAATACAAAATTGTAATGCGTTCCGGGTTCGGCTCCTATATAGGTTTTCAATAGCACAAATAGTAAAAAGGAGGAAGGGGAAAAAAGGGAAAAATCTTCAGCAGCACTATTTTCTTCTACGCCCTCCCATTTTCTGGCACTGACTCCTTTGCCACTCAACAATTTGCATTATCTATAGGACACTTCTTGTAGTCTTTTCTGTCTAGATTGATCTTGATCTGACTCTCCTTCTCTAGCCACATATGCTACTTTTCAATATAGATTTAGTAACAGTTATAAAATATGATTCAGTAGTGGCAAAAAGTTGGTTTAACCAACATACTGACATGATCTCACCACCATCTCTTTCAAACACTTGGAAACTGTCCGAATGCTAAATTATTTCGAAAATAACGACGCTACCAGAAGTTTTTGCATATTAAACAAATTTAAATTCCCTGAAAAAGTCCAAATCTTGTATTTTCAAATAATAAAAACAGAAGCGAACGAACGAAATTGTTCAGACAGATGTTTGACGTGAAAACAAACCTTGAAACACCTTCGGCAATGCTAATCTCGTCTTTAGCGCGCGCCAGAAACGAAATATTGACAAAATAAATCAGCAGGTCCTCCCCCGTTTCAGTCAGTCAGTCTTGTCTCCTGCTGCTGCTATAAGAATGTACGTTGTAGGGAAATCGAATTATCATCAAGCCGAATTAGAACGGAACGAAGGATGGAAAAAGCAGTACGACTAATCGAATAATCCGCGTTAAATGTTTGTCTTTGTCGGTGAACGTGAAAGTCCTGGTGGTTTATCAGGTTTGATGTTGATTTTTGACTGCTTCCAATTAAGACGATCGAAACAATGACGGATAAAATAAGAACAGAAGTTTTTCCCGATAAACTCAGTTAACTACTGTTTTAGCTCCAAACATTTTTATCTTGTTTATAACTATGTACCAATCAAATAAGAATTTATCTACGCTGATCAAATAAAACATCATCTATTATAATGAATTAATTCAATTCTAATAATTTTGTCTAGAAAAAAATCGGTTCAACGTAGAAAAATGTCTCAGACAGCGCCCTCTACAATCTACATAACAATTCCAGATATTTAAATTTCTTATCTTGAAAAACCCCTCACTACCAAATTTGATTCAAAAAAAAGAAATTGAAAATATAATTGTAACTTTAATATCCTATATCTTGGTTACTATTAACTTTTGGACTAAGGTAAATTGGATTAAATGGCATTATTTTTACTAAAAAATCTGCAATGTTATAAATTACTTTAAAATAAAACTACAGTTTTATACGATTACGAAAAAAGCTTTAAGGGAAATTTATCCAGTGAATCCAACTTAACCTTCTTATTATATATTCTTTATTAAATTATATAGGTTTAGACGCAAATTTCGCCGCAGTTGTGAGTGCGTCGAGGCACGGCTACACACATGCCGTTTCCAGTCTGCATCATGGCTTGATTGGGAGTGCACTGTGCATTCGTCGTCGAGGAGTTCAGTAGAAATGACGATTCGCTGATATTGACGCAGCGTGCCTTTAGCACCCGCTTCGCGCTTGGGTGACATGACCCCGTTCCTAATAAGAAAACCATTGGTGTTTGGGTGCCAAACTTCAGAGAGACAGGTTCGGCATTAAAAAAGAAACCTCCTGGCAGACCTCGAACCGTAACAGGACCGGAAAATGTGGCCGCTGTCAGAGCTTCGGTTGAGAAGTCACCCCGGCGATCTGCACGAAAACTCGCGGCAGCGCTGCAATTATCTGACCGAAGTGTTCGCAGAATTCTACACCGAGATGCATCAAAATGCATCCTTACAAAATTGCAGTTACACAGGAATTGTCTGAAACGGATTGGGAAACCCGTAGAACTTTGTGCCAACAGCTTCAAAACCTTCCTCGCGGAAACCGTTTGATCTTTACGGATGTAGCTCATTTCCACCTTTCAGGTATGGTCAATAAGCAGAATTTCCGTTACTGGGCAGAAAGTAATCATCGAGAACTTCACCAACGCCCACTCCACAGCCCAAAGGTTTCGGTATGGTGCGCTGTTCACGAATTTGGAGTATGGGGTCCGTACTTTTTTGGAGAGAATGGTGTCACTGCAACGGTGACTTCTGATCGCTATTGCGCATTACTGGAGAATTTTCTCCGGCCCAGATTGGCTGATCTTTATAATCAACACGGGCAAGAAAATGTGTGGTGCCAGCAAGATGGCGCAACAGCCCACACATCTTGCGCAACAGCCCACACGTCGTTCACTTGAAATTTTAAGACAACTGTTTCCTGGACATGTAATCTCCTTGCGTGGCGACATTGGCTGGCCTCCTCGTTCTCCAGATTTGTCCTCGTGCGACTTCTTTCTGTGAGGCTATTTTAAGTCGAAGGTATACCAACGTTGTCCACAAACTTTGAATGCACTTAAGGAAACGATAACCCAAGAAATTGCGACGATTCCCCCTGAAATGCTACGTCGTGTAATGGAAAGCTACCGCGAGAGGCTCAATCAATGTATCGATAATGGAGGCCGCCACTTGAGTGATGTCATGTTTAAAACATGTTAATATAAAACTGCGTTGTACATACTTTTCAGAAATATATAGGTTTGTTTTGCATTTTTGTTGGTTAGGTTTTTATTAGAGTTCCAAATGGGGGAGGTCTTTCTGCCGCACCCTGTATATACATAAAAGAACTGATTCGGTTTATTCGGAACACCTGCTAAGTTATGGCCACAAGTTCGATGATAATTTACGAATACTACATGTAGAAAATAAAAATAAAAACTGTCGTTGGAATCGTTAGAAATTAATAAATTAAATGGTTCAAATATAATATTAAATAACCAAATAGAAACAAACAATTCACCTTTATTAAACTTTATTTAATTTAACACCGTTTTCCATCTATAAAATAGTGTGGGCTATGATCGAACCAGATGCGATAAAAATAAATTACAGGTAGTTTCAATATCATAAAACAATAAAATATTTTAAGGAATATTATAACCCTAATTAAATAGAAGTAATTTAGTTTCTACTCAACATCTGAAGAAGCCACTGTGTTGGCGAAACATGTCAGAATAATATAATTCAGTGAAAATCGTATAAAACTGTACTTTTATTTTAAAGTAATTTATAATGGATTTTTATCAAGTAAAGGTTAAAACTTTCAATTATTTATTTATAGTTTTTATACGCGATTTCTCATTTTTCGTTCAATGCGGCCAGCAACCTCTGTTTGTAATGTTTTTTTTTCAATCAAGGAATCAGGAAAAGTCACACGGTACCTTATCAGGTGAATATGGTGCTTTTGGAGTAGCATTTCTTGATTTTTAGCGAAAAATTAACGAATAATTATTGCAGTTTATGATAATGGCATAAACAGAGGATGTTGCAATAACTGCTAGATGGCCGAAAGAACTACAGCATATAATAGAAACAATCGAACGCTGGTCTAACATAAAAAGGCTGGAAATAAATGAGCAAAAAACAAAGTATATGTATTGCAGAAGAAATGATTAAACATTGAGAAATCTAGAGTGCGGAAATTATAGATTTAGAAGAATGATAAATGTATATCTAGGAATTATAATCGAATGAAAAAAATTAAAGACTTGACTTAAGTGCAAAGATACAGAAAGAGAATAGATTCATAGTAACAAAAAAATGCAAGGAATAAACAAGACAATAATAAAACCAGTAGTAACATGTAGCAGGAACTATAACACTCACAGGAAAAGAAGAAAGTAAAACTGAACATTTTTGTTCTCGAAATAATCAGAACAATAATGGAAGCAAAGAAAATATGAAACAATGAATTCAAAACCCTGATGAACAGTGATCAATTGGCCATTGTTGGAAGAAGAAAACATAATAAGAACAACTAAAGCACAAAGAATAAGAACTACCAATAAAAGAAAGAATACACCAATGAACATGGAAACTAACACAAACTGTTTGCTAATTCTGTCTGTTTTTCTCAAACATTATGACTCCCCCTCCAATCCCTACAAATGCAATGCATAATTTTCTTGGTATTTGGGATTTCCTTTTTTCTTCGCTAAATCAGGTATTTTCTCCACGAATTGACCCATTCCAATTGATCCAAAAGGTTTGAGTAATACTGTCCTGTTATTGTTTTACCGGTTTGAACGTAATTAATAAATAAAATGCCGTTTGCACCCCAAAAAATTGATGCAATAAGCTTTTTAGTCGATTTTGACCACTTTGGTTGTTTCGGAGCTGAACTACCGCGCTCAGTTGCTGCACTCTGCGGTTTGTTGTCGCACTTCAGGATCATAGTGGTAAACCCAAGTTTCATCCATAGTTACAAAACGACGTTTAAAATCCATTTTATTCTTTCGAAAAAGATCTAAATCTTGGTTGGAAAGTTTTACTAGTAGTCTTTTTTGATCAGAATTTAACAAATGCGGCAGTCATCTTACACATAGAATTCTCAAGCCCAATTTCTTTTTCAAAATATGAAACACTCGTTCAGTGGAGACGTCCATGGCCTTAGCAATTTCACTCAAAGTCAATTATCTGTTATCCATAACCATATCATGTATTGAATTAATTACTTTTTCAGTAATTGCACTTATTGAACGTCGAGAATGAGGAATATCAGCCTATATGAGGATTGTATGACCATGTTGAAACTGACCTATCCACTTACAAACCATTGTTTTTGAAGAAGCATTGCCTTTAAACCTTTTTTTACAAAGAATTTAATCACTGCACGATTTTCAATATTTTCCATTTTAAAAATAACACTGATACGTTTCATTTAAGCTGCTGTTTTTGTACGAATGAATTGATAGATCGACTTGAAACTTCACATATGTTCATATGAAGGATGAAAGTTCAAAGTGTAGTAGATTATACCCGGTTTCTCACGATAGACGTTCGTTAGAAGTTTTCGTGGTTAGAAAAAACTTAGAACCCTGAATTTTTGGACTTCGGCGTTATTTAAGATCCTCATTATCCCGAAAGTCGCCAGCAACTTCTTTATTTTAAATCGAACACCCATTATATTATTTAATTTTTGGATTTCATGTTTTATAACAAAATTTAGAATGTAATAACAAATTAAAAATATTAAAAAAATTGGAACATAATTACAAGAAATAATAATGAATGTAAAATTACAAAAATTGTTTGCAATTTCAATGTTCACGCGTCGTGAACACGATTCAATAATTGCTCTCTAATTTGTACAGTCCTAGAGTACACTAGTTCATTTATACGGCCCCAAAGATGAAATCAAAGGGCGTCAAATCGGGTGATCTGGGTAGCCAGTTCCAGGGTCCCTGTGGGCATATTTATCGATCCTCAAACATCAAGGTCAACTGCTGATGTACAGCTATAGTGGAATGAGCTGGAGCACTATCCAGCTGATACTAACTGTTTGCTCTGTCACGTGGAGAGTGGGATACTCAGAGAACTATCTCCAGATATCTAGCCCCAATTTTAGCCATCAAATTTTAATCGTACACTAGATATGCCACTCTGTTGTCCACAACTAAACAAAAACCATTAAAACTAAAATGGCCCTGGTGATTATGTTCCCTTGCATACATGGGGATTATCGTGCCCAGTAGTGTTTACTTCAACGATTTACAATTCTTTGCCTGCTGAATTTTGATTAATCAGTCCACATAATCTTATGAAGAAATCTCGGATCTTCGGTCATTTTCATGCACATGAACTAGCAAAAGTCGACTCGTCTTGCCTCATCACCAAGATGCAATCTGTGCGATTATCTTAGAAAAGGAATGCATTTTATGTTTACTTAATATTCTGTGGATTGATGCTCTTGAAATACGCAAATCCAGCACTGCTGCTGGAGTTCAACTGCGTGGATCAGCTTGAAAATAAGCCAACACATTCTCGTTATTTTCATTACCTATTATGGGTTTTAGGTGGTTTAGTGTTGTCCTTACACTCCCGGTTGCCAAAAACCGAGCTGCGATTCTTATGAATTTGCATGCATGCTCTGTATGTTCGTCTAACATTTCGACCACATTCACTATGCGTATAAAACAAATTTAATAAATTAGTATTGGAATATTCTTCATTATAAGTAGATCTTCAGAGAGTAGTACTGTTACGAACCACCAGATGACGTGAGCTCTATTTATATTTAAATGCTGTTTTACCCAATATATACAGGGTGATTCAGGAGGAAATGTCAATATTTCAGCTACATATTTAAGGACCGAAAATGAATGAAAAAGTTTCGATAAACATGGATCCTATTCTGAACTGGTACAGAGATACAGGAGTAGACATATTTATAGATGGCAAAGGTAATAAAGAGTGAGAAAATGTATCTAGTACAAGGCAGATATTTGCCAAATGACACAATAGTCTTCTTGGAGGACTCTTCACATGAATTGTTTATATCTATTTCATTTAGAACCGATGCAACATTTGCAGGACGGTGCAGATACAAGTATGTTCTGTTCACCGATAAAGCGTAGTTCACGCTACGACTGTACATAAATTTTAACATCGATTTA
This sequence comes from Cosmopolites sordidus, assembly GCA_031761425.1. Classification (NCBI taxonomy): domain Eukaryota; kingdom Metazoa; phylum Arthropoda; class Insecta; order Coleoptera; family Curculionidae; genus Cosmopolites; species Cosmopolites sordidus. The sequence goes on from JARFXV010000326.1 coordinate 17,695, forward strand.
GCATTTAGCATGTGTGGTATGGTATGCTAAAAATTAATTAACCAGTCCATTCATATTCGACGGTCATCTCACAGGAGAAGTTGACCAAAATTTTGTACAGAATCATTTGCAAAACCTGTTAGAAAATGTTCCACTTAATATACGACAAAATAATTTACTTACAATATGATGGAGCCACTGCATACTACAGCTACAAGTGAGAAATTTCATAAAGAACAACTTCCCAAACAGCTAGATTGGACGAGGTGATCCACATAATTGGCCAGCTAGAGCACTAGACATTAATCTTTGGTATATGCAACTAAAGTAGACACTAGAGATGCATTACTCGACCGGATAGTAAATGCAGCAGTTATAAGAAACAGATCCAAATTCTATCACAGAGCAACCCGAGCTATTCATAAGAGAGCTGATAAGTGTTTGGAAGTAAATAGTGGTAGTTTTGAAAAGTACAAAACGAAGCCTAACTATTTATTATAAAAGTAATATTTAAAAATTCTTAAATATTTTAATTGATGTTTATATCTCTGTGTATATATTATCTTCCTTATATTACTGTAACACTTGGGAGTATTACCCATGTTTATAGAAATTTTTATGTACATTTTTGGACCTTGTATATGTAGCTGAAATATTAACATTTCCTCCTTATATATATATATATATATATATATATATATATATATATATATATATATATATATATATATATATATATATATATATATATATATATATATATATTCGTGACCGTTTAGTACTATTATTATTTTTTTATTTATTGGGACTTTCGGTCAGTAAATAAGTTTTAAATTTTTATTGTTTTATTAACGTTTCGGTTCAACAAATAAAAAACAAAAATTTAAAGGTGGAAGAATTGTTAAATATGTCAGAGTCAAATATGTCATTTAAAAAATTTAAAAAATTAATGATAACATAAAAGGTGATTTTTCAAGGTTATGAAAGAAGGTTATGTTGACTACAAAATTTCAAAATGTCAATGATCCTAGAAAGTATCAATGTTTACTTTACTCACAACTGAAAGCTCACTAAGCTTCTTTTATGTTTAGGTTATTTCTCGTGCTTTTTAATTTTATCTAACAAATGTTTTAGATCCCTCACGCCTTCGAGAGTCCATTGCTGCTTACCACCTATAATAATAAACACATGAAACAAAACAGAGAATTAGTGTCTTCACAACCACATAGCCACAAAATACTATTGTATAGTTTACTGGCAAATTTTCTCGCAAAACTTGCGTTATTTCTACATTCTTTTTGAATTTGACTCAAATTCAACACAAGCGTGAGACGACCGTTAGTTTTTAATTTAACTTTCTCCTCCAAACCTAAATTAGTCATTATTAACTGTTTTAAATCAGACCCTTCATGTTTGCAATTTAAAGTTGATTATTTTTATTTAAAAAGTACTACTCAGTGTGTATACACGTAGCAAATCCCAAATCAAAACAAGTATTCGCGAGGCGAACGAAAGGTCGCAGGGAATTTACGTCCAAATCGCATATTTTAGAAAGCAGTTAAACCCCCGAATTCAGGCAACCAACAAAACATGTAACGCGAACGACGAGATAAGATGACGTGGCGTACGGTTGCTGAAGGTAAACGTCCGACCAACGATGTAAAAATTATAGGGAGGGGATGGAATTTTTACCCTCGTTATTTGGTGTGATTGGTAGATTCACTATAAGTAGATACCTTACGAATTTATAAGCTGATACTGTTCATTCCTGTCAAAATCAAATCTTACTAGATAAGACTTTTGGAGTTTCATTATAGGTATAGGGAAAGCTATAGCGAATCGATGCAGAATCAAATTCTGCATCCGACCATCCAATAATATACAGACTGTCATATTTGAAAGAACGGACTTTTTTAACTTTGAAAATAATGCTATTGGTCATCAAATTTTGGACATCCTGTATGCGATAAATTAATTATCAATGTGGAATTCGAAAGTATAGTTATTGTACTTCCGTTTACCCCAGAAGCACTTAGCACCAGTCGAAAATGGATAAAAGACGCAGTGGTGAAAACAAGGTTACCTCTTTCAAAATTTTCAAAAAAATCAAGATATTTAAGAAACAGTTCAAAATGGGTATAAGGAAACCTGATGGAACTCATCATGAAATTTTCTCAGAAATCCAAATATAAAATAATATACCGGATGTCATTTAAAATAAGGACGTTACTGGCGACTTTCGGAATGCTGTGTGCAAGTGCTATGACCTTGAAAATAAATATTTTAATATGAAAGAGAATCTTAAATAACCCTCAAGTTTTTTCTAACTACGAAAACTTCTAGCGAACGGCTACCGTGAGAAACCTACTATAGTTCTTTAACTGCTCTATAGGTATCGCTCTACGAACTTTTCAATTACCCTAGTAATGGAAGCAACTAATGGAATCACTATAAGCTTTCCGAATAATCCAATACGTCCCTTCTTGCAAACTATAACAGGAACCGAGCAAAGACAAAGAATATAATTCAGTAAGGGGTGATTTTTGGAAGTTTGTACTGACAAGCCCTTACTGGCAAAACGAGCAGTTTCTATTAAATATTAGCTCGGCAGTTTATCGTCTATAAATTATTCGAAAGTTTCTAATCTACGTCTTCTAGAGGAGTTTCATAATTAAAAATGAACTTAAACACAGGGTTGTTTACAGAATTTTACCCAGTTCATTAAATTATTTGGTCCGCGGCGAACTTTTTAATGCTGATAATGGCCGGAAAGCGTAAACTGTGCAAAAAGATTAAACAAAAACTTCAAGATTAAAACTGAGCTTTTAATATTATTCCTTAATGGTTTGCTTAATGATCTTTCAATTAACGATATCCAGTTTTTCATTTTCTTCTTTCAATTATGTTATCTTTTTTATCAATTCAACTGTTAACAAATTACTTTATTTTGTAAAACTAATTAAAAAGAAGATAGTCGGTGATGCCGACAGTAATGAAAACATGAAACTTTGGAATAACTGTTTTTTTTTAATTTTTAAATTAATTATTCTTTAATAATTTAAAAATGAAATGGGGAAATAATGGGACTAAAATTAACCCAACCTTCTCCAACCCCACCCAACCCAACCCAACCCAACCTAACACAACCTAACTTAACCCAACCCAACCCAACCCAACCCAACCCAACCTAACCTACCCCAATTTAAAAATTATGATCTAACCCAATGTAACAAATATGCTAACCCAATATTAAAAAAAAGAAAAAAAAAATTAAACTAACCCAAGGTAAAAATTATGATCTAACCCAAGCTAAAAAATATGCTAATCCAATATAAAAACAATGTTTAAACTAACCCAAGGCAAAAATTATGATCTAACCCAAGTTAAAAATTGACTAACCCAAGATAAAAAAAAATTACAGAGCTAATCCAAGATAAAAATTATAATCTACCCACGATAAAAATCATGATTTAACTTAACTCAAGGTAAAAAATATACTAACCCAATATAAAAAATGAAAAAAAAAATTAAAACTAACCCAAGGTAAAAATTATGATCTAACCCGAGATAGAAAATATGCAACCCTATATAAAAAAAAAAGAAAAAAAAATTAAAATTATGATCTAACCCAAGATAAAAAATATGCTAACTAAATATAAAAAAAGAAAAAAAAATCAAAAAACTAACCCAAGTTAAAATTATGATCTAACCCAAGGTAAAAAATAAACTAACCCAATATAAAAAAAAAGAAAAAATAAATTTTAAAAATAACCCAAGCTGAAAATTATGGTCTAACCCAAGGTAAAAAATAGACTAACCCAAGATAAAAAAAATGTAAAAAGCTAACCCAAGATAAAAATTATGATCTAACCAAAGATAAAAAAAATGCTAATCAAATATAAAAAAAGAGGATTTTTTTTTAAACTAACCCAAAATAAAAATTATGATCTAACCCAAGGTAAAAAAGTATGCTAACTAAATATAAAAAAAGAGAAAAAAAATTAAAAACTAACCCAAGGTAAAAATAGACTAACCCAAGATAAAAAAAATAGTTTAACAAGCTAACCCAAAATAAAAATTATGATCTAACCCAAGGTAAAAAAGTATGCTAACTAAATATAAAAAAAAGAGACAAAAAATTAAAACCTAACCCAAGGTAAAAATTATGATCTAACCCAAGGTAAAAATAGACTAACGCAAGATAAAAAAAATAGTTTAACAAGCTAACCCGAGATAAAAAATATGATCTAACCCAAGGTAAAAAATAGTCTAACCCAAGATAAAAAAAAAATATTTGAAAAAGCTAACCCAAGGTAAAAATTATGATCTAACCCAAGTAAAAAATATACTAATCCAATATAAAAAAATCTATGCCTTAAATCGCAGTCAACTTCAAAAAGGAAGATAATATTGTAAATGAAAACAAAATATTTAAACAAATCTAAAATGGGTTCTTCCGCCTCATAAAATGTACAACAGCTTTACAGATCGCAAAACAAATAACTATAATTATGAAGTTACTAAAAACATGTTCAATAAAAATAATAACAGTAAATAAACTAAAGAAAAGGGAGCTAAAAATGAACTAATTATCAAACAGAAAATATTTTATCATTTATATTTAACAAGATAACAAGAAACAAGTCTTCGTCTGTGAAAAATTACCCTTATTAATCTAAATTATTATCACCTCTGTTTATCATAAGTTTAGTTGCAACCTGGGCACGTAAATTGCTCTTCGTCTTCATTAGTTAAGCCCATACATTCATTGTCGCATATCAGCAACACATTCTGTCTTGCAAGCTTGGCAATACCATAATTCATCACTAGCTGTTTTAGTATTCCCCTTTACTTCTTCTTGTCTTCGCTTTTTGTACTTTATTTTTTGTGTCTCGCTAGATTTTCTTCTTTCTTCTCTAAATGTCTTATCAATCTTTTTATCAGTATTACGTTACAGTCTTTCTATACTTCGTTTTAACTTTTCTTTTACTTTACTCATATATAATATATAACTTTATCGCTACAATTATAGCTTTATAGCTTTAGCTATATAGCTATATAGCTTTATCGCTGTCAATTATAACATTAATTGTAACATTCTCTGCATATTCCTGAGTTATAAAATGAACTCGTTTGGAGCCCTTTGGAGCTAGAATGCTGATGGTGCAATGTAAGTCGACAGCCTTTCTCGGCAATGTTGTACAGACGCTCTGGATGATTGGAGATATCCAGTTCATCAAAAGTTTCTTGGGTGACCATTGAATTTCTGTGCCCTCACGAAAAGCCATCTTTTCCCCACAGTGCTTCTTTTATCATTGAACCTGTTTTCGATTCAATTTTCCATACAAAATTCATACACTTGATTTCGAACGAGTTTAGGTCGTAAAGGGATGCCAAAGGGATGGCAAAAAAGAAATGTTAGTTTTAATAGTCCTAGTAAGGCCCGGGCCATCTTAAGTAACCACATTAAGGGCCATCATAGCGTATTTTGCAATATCGATTTTGAAACAAAATACAATATTTAATGGTACTTACATATATATATATATATATATATATATATATATATATATATATATATATATATATATATATATATATATATATATATATATATATATATATATATTATTATTATTTTTTTATTTTCGATTTTCGGTCAGTGTAAATAAGTTTTAATTTTTTATTGTTTTATTTACGTTTCGATTCTACAACGAACCATTCATCATACTTCTAAATACATTCAGAATACTTCTAAAATAAAAATTACTTTTATATAAAAAAAAATACAAACTTACATTTAAAAACCTACCAATATCAATTAAACAATTAATTTTTTGAATTTTTTAAGTAATATGTGTCAATATTTTATAAAATTTTTAAATGACATATTTGACTTTTGACATATTTAACAATTCTTCCACCTTTTTTGTTTTTTATTATAACCTAATTGTTTTGAATTTTTTATGTGGAATGATATTAGATGCAAAAATTTAAAAAAATTGTGAAAATTTATTATTTAATAATGTTATTATATATACAACTTAAATTATCTGTATCATTTCTGAAATTAATGGTAATAGTTGTTTTTTTTATATAAATCATTTCTTTTATATTTCTTTTTTTATATTGTTTTTCAAAATCCAAGTTTTTTATATTGTTACAATTAAAGTTATGTTCATTGTCTATAGCATGCTGTGAAAGTGCAGTGATGTTTGGTTCTAAGTTTCTAATGCTTTTTTTGTGTTCATTAATTCTGTTTTTTAAATATTGTTTCGTTTGGCCAATATATGACCTTGGGCAGTTTAAGCAATCAATTTTGTAAGTTACATTTGTTTGTTCCATTTTGGGTGTTTGTGGTTTTAATTTTGTAAATATTTGTTTAGTGTTATTATTGGATATTTCTGCTATATTTATATTATATGGTTTAAGAACTTTTTTTATTATAATATTTATTTCTGGTATGTATGGTAAAGGTATGTAATTTCCATTTTTAGTTTTATTTGTTATGTTATTATTGTTATATATTCTATGTATTCTATTTTTAATTACCGGTTCGTAAAATTTTTTTGGATAGTCAAACAAACACTAGAAGATAATAACTATTAAATTTTATGAACCGGTAATTAATATAAAAATTTTATGAACAGGTAATTAAAAATAGAATACATAGAATATATAACAATAATAACATAACAAATAAAACTAAAAATGAAAATTACATACCTGTACCATACATACCAGAAATAAATAATAAAATAAAAAAGTTCTTAAACCATATAATATAAATATAGCAGAAATACCCAATAATAACACTAAACAAATATTTACAAAATTAAAACCACAAACGCAAACGCTCAAAAAAAAAACCGAAACTATGTGTTTTTTGAGAGAAAATAAAAAAAATCGGACGATAGAGGTTATAAAACGCTATATAGCTAGTACGTTATTGACATACTGCTCGAAAATTTTAAAATGGCGACGCGCTGACCTTGGCGTAGGGTTGCATTTTTGTCTGTAGGTATGTTTATACCTATCTTCACGCGAAATTTATATTAATTAAGAATATTCGAAGTAGTTCTTTTTTAATGTGGGCCATGTTAGACACTGGGCCATCTTAGGTACATGTACCTTACATGTATTTTAGTCACTAACCAAACATTGAAACTTGTTGAGATATGTTATTATATCCACCACATGGTCCTGGCTTTATTCTATCAGTCCTTTAGAGATTTCGTTGGTACACAAAAATCACTTATTTGCAAATCGAGAAAAATAAACAAATAATTCAATTTTACAAATATCTAAACTATCTTAAACAATTATTTTATATGAAATATTTATCAAGAAACATCAAATATAAAAAAAAGTTTTTTTTTCTAGCTGGATAAAATATCAAAGAGAATCGTGCTAATAGCAGAAACTTATTTTTCCTACGTTACTGAGAGTGTCAAGTTGCTCAAAAACCTCCAAAGCTTTTTTCCGAGGGCGATAAAAATATTGCCCTCTTACGATAAACTTAACAAAATATATTATTTCCAAAAGAAAAAAAGGATAGAAGGGGCTGTTGAAAAATATAGCTATTTAATCGGGTAGTGCTTTTTTAAGTATAGAAAATTCACTATACCAAAGGATGTTGATGAAAAGTTGGACTTTTTTATATTGTATGTTTTCATTGTCATTTTTTTAATGTTCTGTATAAATCATTTTGATCATCTCGATAGCTTGCGGCCATCTTTTCTTCCCTCAGAGTCTTCCTTAGTCATCTTTATAGTAATTTTTAAGTTATTTTTTCTTTCCTGATAGTTTTCATGATTTTCTTATTTATCTGTTATAATAATATTTTCCATTTCTCTTTTTTTGTTTTATTTATACTTCTATGTTTTCATAATTTTCTTTTACTGTCCCTAATATTATACTTTTATACTGATTACACATTTCTTCGCTCTATCTTAATTGTTTCTTGGAATTATTGTCTATAATAATTTTCTCTGTATTTATAATAATTTTATTTTTTCTTTTATTTTCTTTCTACTTTGATCTTCGTTTTCTCCATATTTGTTTCCATTCTCGGTAAATAATTGTCGATTTCTATATTCGCTTTTACCTTCACTCCAACAAGAAACTCGAAGAGGTTTATCGCCAACACAAAACAACGTGCGTTTCGCTGACCATGTTGTCTTCATCCGGAGATAATCAATGCCCTAGTTGAATAATTCAGGCTAAATGAAAAGGATGGATCATCTCTTGATGATGCTGACAAGGTTAGCGAAACGCGTGTCGATAAGTTAAATATAGTGATTTGGTGTTTGGTTGTTAATATCTTCGTGTTTAATGTTTTACGCCGAATGTTTCAATAGAACAATTAAAGTAAAGTGTTTGGGTTAGAGGCGCATCAACAACTAGGCTATTTAGCGACTGGACCTACAGCTTAACGTGGGTTCTGAACCACGGTCATCAGCTTCCGACAAACCCAAGCCAGCACCCCCCTCGGGCTATAAACCCTTGGTTATGTGCCTACCCATAAGTCTATCAGGAAACCTACCGACTGGCGAGTGACCAACGTAGAACACTTCTCAGAAGGCATCCGGCCTTACCCAGCCTTTAACTGGCGTGACTGAGGGGTAATTCGTAGTCGGATTTTACACTCTTGCCTAGAAACAATCACAAACATTTAGGAAAGATAAACGGACAGAAGAAAAAAAAATAACCATCCGACCACTGGAATCGAACCAGCTATCGCTCCAGCGCGGATTCGGCAAAGCAGGCGCTCTTACCGCCGCACCAACGCGACCGGCATATATATATAGAACAATTGATTCACTCTAACATTTGTATGATATTTCCGTTGATTCTTTGAGCTCTTTTGCGGTTTCAATACTTATTTCAATGATACTCTCGTTATTATTATTTCTGATAATCTATCCTACCTTTCCTATATACAAGATGCGTCTCACGGAAAACAAGCCTTTTTCAAAAAAACATATATTTATTTTTTCGTCAAAAATCATTATTTTTACAATACAAACTTTTGCATTGTCAATTAGGTTGAGGAATGAATTTTTGAGCTCTGCCAAAGATATGTCGTTCAAGATAGCGACCGACGCCATTTGAATGGCTTCAATGTCGGCATAACGCTGTTCCTTCGTCCAAAAATAAAGTTTTTCGAAAAGATAAAAGTCGCAGGGAACCAAATCAGGTGATTATGGTCAATAATTGATAGTTAAAATGCCATTTTTAGTAAAAAAAGTCAGTGATGAGTGTCGAGCGATGCCTTGTTGACGGTATTGTGGCTGCACACGATGAATACGCGACGACTGACGCTTCATAACACCAAGATAAAACACAGCATTGATCGTTTGACTAGATAGAATGAATTCCTTGTGCACAATTCACTCCGAATCGTAGAAACAAATCAACATTTTTTGATTTTTGAAAACCCAAATTATCAGTCAAAATGCGATGAATTGAATCTTTGGAGAAGTTTCATTTCATTTCCATGTAGCTGAGCGAAGATTTTGGCTGGTTTTTCTAAATTAACGCACAATTTCAGTGTTAATTTGAGTAACTACCAATGTTCGTCGTGCTTGATGTCTTTACGAACTTCTTTGAATCGTTTAAATCACTCGTGGACGTTGCCACGGGATAAACAATCCGCGTAACTTGGCTTCTAATAATCCCAATGTCATGAGCGTTCCAACTCTTGAACCCAGGCAAAAGATGGCGCTACTAGAAATAGATATTAAAACAAAATTATAGCTTTTATTTCCGTGAGACGCGCCTTGTGTTCTTTAATCATTTTATTTTGATTTTTCCACTCGCCCATTAAGTTTAGTAACATTTTAAAACTGGGATTATAATATGGAAACGTGAAGCGTGGAACCTCACTAATGTTGAACACCATTCAGTTATAATAATTACTGATCATTTCTAGTAATTAATCTTAAACCCAAATTTATGAAACCACAACTTAAAAAATGTCCGAAAAATACCTTCTTTCTTACTTACAAACAATCTTCTCTCTTACTTACAAACAATCAATCTTTTCTTACAAACAATCAATGAAATCAGCTTTAAAATTGCTAATGTGGTTATTATCCCTTTCCGAGTCATTAAAAAATCATTAAAATTAGTGTCTTTAACGGGACATCCTGACTGCGGAGCGTCATTCGTGCTGGTTTGACCACATCGAAACTCAGTAAACGACTTATGAACCATGAGAAGCAAAGAAGCAGTTCCCGGTGGTTGAAGTTCCCGGCTTGAATTTTATGAAAAAGAACTACTTTTCAGAAGTGAAATTTTCTTTGCTATCGCACCGCATTGTATCAGAAAAATATCTAATTTTTAATCTTTGCACATTAATATCCAACTAACTTCATCTATTTTTGGAAAAACGAACGTTCATTCCAGGCAATCTGATCGTCTCTTTGTGTTTCGACAATTTCGGAATAATCCTTTGTATCAATGTTGTTTTTGCTAAAATAAACCGTCAAAAACTTTGTAAAATTAATGTTTTACAATATTTTATGTCTTTCCCTTGCCCTAATCTAGTTAATGGTTCAGAGAAGATTTTAATTTGATGTGGGTTACGTGAGCAGTATACCTGATCGCTTGAGATAAAAGTTTAGGGGGTTTTAATACTGAAAAGTTTCGTGACAAATATACCATACCGTAAAAAAAACATTATTTTTATGTGAGTAAATCATTAACCTGACAAAACTGTGGAGATTTATTTTCAACTAATTTTCTTTTTATTTTAATTTTCTCTCAGTTCTTTATGGTATATTCTATGATTATTTTCAAAAAGTTGGCATAGAATGTCCCCTTTCTCCATGGAAAATAACTACAACACATATTTTTAAAAATACGAAGGCTACAGAAAAATTTTACAGGGTTATTTCTACATTTTTAACAACGTGTAGAACTACTCAAAACAAACATTTTTTTTTAAATTCCATTTTTTAAATATCTATAAAATTAGACCGCTACAGCCTTTAATAAAATTTTTAAAATTGAAGGCCGGCTCTTAAAATAATTTAAACAAATTTAATCGATCGGTCGCAAATTCAAAACAAACAGAAGACACAAATTTTATCGCTTTTTTGTGAATGTTGGTTTTTTAAATTTTTTTCTTATATTTTATTTTCTTATATTTTATCAGTTGTAAAGATAAAATGGCACATGTGTATAAGAATAGTTAATTAGCTGACATGATATTAGTTTATAAAGAGTGCCTTCAAAATGCCAATGCTGCATCTCAGCTGTACGCTGAAGGTTTTCCTTTTCGGGTTCACCCATTGCCAAAATCGACACACGGGTAATTTGAGGGAACGTCGTGGAAGGTACCCGAGAAGACCTAGAGTACTTGAAAACGTGCAACGGGAATACATTTTGAATTTTGTCGAGGAAGACTCAACAACAAGTACTGCGAAACGTACGACCTTATACATCGGCCATGTGGGAGGCAGGCGATAATTAAATGTAGGTCACGCCATCCCGTGCTGAACGTCCGCAACAGTCAGCCTGTGCAAAACCGTTTATTACCGTTAACCGCAATTACAAATATTTAAAATTAAAAAAAATCATCTTATTTAAAAGACGTCCCTGTTCCAACTTTTCGTGGCCTGTCTGATCTTTCAGATACAGAATGAAATACATCAGAAGATAGGTAAGCTTATACTAGCCAATAAAGTGATAATTTTGAAGCTACGTAGTCAAAACCCCTATGGCCTTATCAGAGACATAGGCCTTTCAAAAGAAGGATCAGAACTGTTGCCATCCAGACATCAAAGAGAGGAATTTACTTTCTCCAGGTACTAAAATTACTGCTTCTGTTTTTGCTTCTGTTTTTTGCTGAGAAAATAATATTGTCTTTTGTAATGATGTCGGTGGTATTTTTAAAGAAGCTTTTTTCGTGTTCAATGATGTAACAAAAGGCAAAAAATATGAAATAATATCATTTCTTCGACCCTTAGAACTAGCATAGTGAGTATGTTCAAAAACAGTTTTAATCTTTCCGGCACCAATCCCCTATAGGCCATTGTTATAAATAGAGGTTTATACAAATAAATGTTTCTTCTTCAGTACTAAGGTGATTCCACTGGCAAATTAAGGCAATTTTATTACATTATTTTAAGAAAGGTTTAAAAGTGACTAGCGCAGCTTGTGAGATAAGGGACATAGAATAGCAAGATGAATTAATCCCGCTCAGCTCTGGATCATAAAGTTACGGGGAGGGGGGGGGGGGGGAGTCTGGAAGATAGAGGAAGACCAAGTCGTTCACGGTGACTCGATGCCAACGTTTTAAAAGAGATGTGACTACATAGCCTAAAACAAGCTCTAGGAAACTCTCAGGAGAATTAAGAAAATTTCAAAATTTCAGCGGCATTTGCCAGGCATAGGAGTGGTGTCAAGAACTGTAGAATTATATTTTTTTTTAACAGGGAATAACAAGTGACATAGAAAAAGGAACACCAAGAAATAATGTTAAAATTTTATTTTATAGATTTATTGTTATTGTTAAACTGTACAACTGATTCAAATTTGAATATCTAATTACTACGAGTTAGGGAGCTACAATCAGTAATAGGGGATCGATCTGCACTTTGTATACATTCATGGAAGCGCCTAGGCATTGATCTAATTAAGTGACCAATTTCCTCTTGAGATATAGTGCCCCATGCTACGTGAATTTAACTCATAATGCCTCCAACGTCTGTGAATGGAGTGGCAATCTGAACAATCATCCACCTAAAGTATACGACATATGCTCTATTGCGGAATGATTCGGGGACCTCGGTGGCCAGGGCAATAAATTGATTTAGGGTCCTTCAAAATGACGTAAAGTAACACGTGCAGGAAAACATCCTGCAGGAAAAGTGGATTTGGAAGTATTGATAGGTAGGGTAACAAATGGAGGATCTCACTAGACGTGACCTACTATCATGTGTAATGACACCCCAACCCATAACACCCACTGTGCAATGCACGTGCCTTTCCGTGAGGAACTTTCCATGATGAATGAGCACGTCACTAAAAACAACACGATTTCAATCCGCATCCCACTGATGAGTTCCTCTGCACCACTCCAGCCTTTGACGCCGATGTTCCACCATTAAAGATAAAGCCAGATATGGTCTGTAAGAAACGAGCACAAAAGATCTGATTCTGGGGAAGATTACTCGCATTCCAATTAACCGTCCATGCTCTTCATACCACTGGTTAGCAATTGACCTTGAAGTTGAAAGACGGTCTCTTATGGTCAAAAGCCGAAGACGGCGCTCCTGGGGTTCTATCGTGGCTGAACGGCGTCCTGTGCCTCTAGCTCGTTGTTGCGACCTCCTTCGGCCCAGGCTCGCCAAATTCTCAACACTGTGTGAACAGCGCTAATCATTCTTCTTCCAATTTTCCGAAAATATAAAAGATAACAATCTCAAATTGTGTCAACTGGTGAAAATTTGAACAAATCACTGTCAAATCGTAAAAGTTACTCAATGATGTATCTTTAAGGAAAAAATGACAGTGCCAAAAACGTTTTTCTACGAACAAGTGCTTCGTTGCTATGAATAAAATTTTGATCATTTATTTCTCAGGTCACTAGAAACAAGTACACAAAATATAATTAAAATACAAAGACCTTTACTGGGTGTTCCTTTTTCTACGTTACTTAGTATATCTCAGATACAAAAATACTTTTACGCTATAGTATTGAAATTATCTTAAATTTTCCACACGTAAGATTCTAAAGATTTATGATGAAAGCCTTATATATGAAGTATTTTATCGGTATGCCTTTATTAATGATAAGATATTGGCTAGGTTTAAGTGAAAAACAATCTGTCAGAGTAGATCTTGTTAATAATCCATAATCTGTCTTAGGGAACAATGGATGGATGGTCATGATGGAGGTAGTGGAATACGATAAGTTCAAAAACATGTCTGCGGGACCTTAGTTTCTGAATAATCGATAGTTAACATTATGTATGATTACAGTTATGAAGTCTTGAGAGACCAGATACAAGAACTACTCTGAATACAAGGAGATATTGATAAATAGTTTCCTTGACTCCTTGAACCAGGCAAAATTTGATTGTCTTATTACGAAATTCTACAAAAATAGCTTTTGTAATTTTTAAATTGCATTTAAACGAAACTAACAAAGTAAAAACAAATGTAAATAATTTTTAAAGTAAAGTTTTAGGGTTCGAGGCGTGTCAGAAACTGGGACGGGTATTTAGCGACTGGGCCTGCAAGCTTAACGTGGGTTCCAAACCACGATCATCCACTACCGGAAACCCCGACTTACGGACTATCAATACTTGGTGTTGTGCTTAAGAAACCTTCCGACTGGCGAGTGGACAACGCAGAAAACCTCTCAGAAGGCATCCGACCTAACCCAGCCTCAAACTGGCGTAACGAGGGGTGATATTCCTTGTCAGATTTTACACTCTCCTAAAAACATTCACAAGACTTTTAGAAAAAGTCCTTACCTAGTACGAGAATCGAACCACCGTATTGACGCCTTGGACACCACGGCTAACATAGCTCGTAAATATTTTATGTTAAATATTTTGTTGAACCACCAAACACCAAACCCACCAAAACGCTTTTTTGAACTGCTCGACGCACGTTTCGCTAACCATGTTAGCATCATCAGGAGATGATTTAATCTAATTCTAAAACTAAACTATGTTCTATTTATATGAAAACCATACCTAACGAAGCGTGTAAAAATCATGAACCGTGAAGTGTACTAAGCCTTACATTAATAATTGAAAAAGTTGACTGAAAGGAATCGGTTCTTTATCTCGGTTCATGATTTTCTTACATTTTTCTATTTGAATTTGAAGGAAAATTAATTAATTAATTTAGATTAATTAAATTTCCTTTAAATAAAGATAATTATACCAAAAGAATTAAAATTAATTAGGCATGGGCGTAGCCAGGATTTAGTTTGAAGTAAATAAAACAACAAAAATATATTTACATGAAATGAAATGAGAAGAGATGGCGTTGATGTGCGCAACGTCCACTAGTTCAGATATATATTCAATTCAAATGTAATAATTTAACTCTCTTCACTCCTCGTATTTTCTCGGTATATTAGGTAATATTTGTAATATTTTTGGGGGGTTGAACCTCCAAACCCCCCCCCCCCTGGATACGCGCGTGTAATTAGGGAGGTATCTGAAGTGAATGGTTATAATAAGAACATTGTAGACAAACTAATTAGAAAACATAAGTCCAGAAAATTATTGAAGAAATCTTCGACTTTTCAAAAGGATCAGAACACAAAGAATTCATACCATTTGATGCCCAATTAACAAGAGGACTAGACAAAATTTTGAAAAAAGTGGACATTAAGGTTATGTACAAACTATATAATAAATTAAGAGAAGTTCTAGGTAATCCAAAGGATACAGTAGAACAGCATGAAAAGTCGGGGATTTACGAAATTAGCTGTCAAGACTGCGATCGAAGGTATATTGGGCAAACAAAAAGATCCATATTGACAAGATATAAAAAACATATTGCCCATATTAGATATGGGAGAAGTGAAAAATCTTGTGTTGCCCAACATGCAATCGAACATGACCACAGTATAAATATTAGTAATTTAAGACTAATTATAAGTGTTAATAATAATAGGGCTTTGGATGCATATGAAAGCATTCAAATAGAAAAATGTAAGAAAATCATGAACCGAGATAAAGGACGGATTCCTTTCAGTCAACTTTTTCAATTATTAATGTAAGGCTTAGTACACTTCACGGTTCATGATTTTTACACGCTTCGTTCGGTATGGTTTTCATATAAATAGAACATAGCTTAGTTTTATAATTAGATTAAATCATCTCCTGATGATGCTAACATGGTTAGCGAAACGTGCGTCGAGCAGTTCAAAAAAAAGCGTTTTGGTGTTTAGTGGTAAATCTCTTCAAGTTTAGTATTTCATAAGAGATGACACTGGAAACAACGGTTGGTTTACAGTTTAATCTCTTATGACATTTTATTGCTACGACAGACAGTACCTTTCAAAACACCATTGTTTGACATGAAAGATAAAGACAACCTGGCGGATTTAAGCTTGCGTCCGTTCACAATAATTGAAACCAATCGTGTTTGAATTGTATAGTAACCCATAAATTAACAAATAAACCTCAAATAAAAAAAAAATAGTATGGGTACACGTTCATATCCCCTAGAAGTACAAATACGCCCAATATGAACAAATTTCAGAACCTCACTTTTTTTCGTTGCTAGCTTCACGTAAAATGCCCCATATGTTTTATTACTAAAAAAACAGAACGAATAATAATAATTAAAATATCCTTAATACCCTTCTTAATTCTTAATTTTATAAGTTTTTTTTGCGATATTACGTTTTCTAAACGTTCCTGTAAAATTATTATGCATCGTAGCGACATAAAAACATCTTAATAACCACAAACAAGTTGTCGGTTACTTTTGCGCAAGGCGGAAGTGTCACCCGAATACTACGACACCTTATAAATTTAAATTAACGACCGGGTTCGCTTCTGAACCTACGGATGCAATCTGAATGAAATTGGGACAAAGAAGTATTAATAAAACGAAACATTTTTCGATATCAATATCAATTCATTATTAGATGAAAAATCATTGATATTAATTGTTTAAGAGACCAAATTGACAGATGTTGTAAATGACAATGATAACAATAAATATGAATAAAATAAAAATCTGAACAGCTAATATACAAGGTGAACGAAAGCAACTGTTATTTCGATCGGAAAAATTAAGATTTTGTTGTATTAGCCCATTGCATAAATACAGTCACTGACATATCTTGAAATCATTTTTGTCTCATTGTTCGAATAACATCGTTTAACTCACAACGTCAAATTTAACGATCTCTAAAGTCTATCTTCTTTCTTGCTCACCAAGATCACCAAACTTGTCACCAAATGAGCACGTGTGGGATGGATTATTACAAATCTACTTATGAATTCCTCTAAAACATTAAGAAACCTAAGAAATGAGGTCCAAGTAGTTTTAATGAAATATTACCACATTAAATCAATACCTAGAGGAGTCAATAATATATATGTTATTACATATATTATTATTTTATTTATTGGGTTTTTCGGTCAGTAATTAATTTTTAATTTTTATTTTTTTTATTAACGTTTCGGTTCAAACAAAGAACCATCCTCAGAATAATTCTACAATATATATAACTTTTATAAAAAAAACACAAACTTACATTTAAAAACATACCAATATTTAAATAAACACAATTATAAACACAATTATTTTTTAATTTTTTTTAAATAATATGTGATAATTTTTTTAAAAATTTTTATGTTTAACTGAAAATTTTTATGTTTGATTATGTTTGACTTTGACATAATTAACATTTTTCCTACATTTTTCTCTCTGGTCAACCTTCCAAACGTCAACCTTGTGTCTGAAACAGCCTCTATCCTGAATTTCACTTTGTTTAATATTTGCTGATCTTGGGTCCTCTTTAATTGCAGCCATCCATTTAATTACTTCTACTTTAGCTCTACTCCTATTTTCATAAAATTCGATTATTTGTCTAGTTAGCCTACTCGGATTCATCCGTTTTATGTGTCCGTAAAACTTAAGTCTTCTTTTTCTCATATCGCTATGTATATCTGTGTATTGTTTGATTTCTTGATTTTCTCGAAGTCGGTATGTTGTCCTATATTTATTTATTTGTTTGGGGCCTAGGATTTTTCTTATGATTTTTCTTCCCTTCTTTTCAATGTCCTCGATGTCTCTCTTTCCATTCAAACTGAGCGTTTCTGCCCCATATAGACATTCTGGCTTAATAACTATGTTGTAATGTCTCAGTTTTGTGTTTTTAGATAGGCATTTTTTGTTGTAAATATTTTGTGTAAGTCTCAATGCCGTTTCCATTTTTTGACATCTACCCTTATTGGCCGCTTTTTCCAACCCATTTTCCATGATTATTTCACCCAAATATTTGAATTGAGAGACTCGTGTCATGTTACCATATTTTGTTTTTAGAAATGGTGTTCTTAGTCTGTTACAGGACATGTATTGTGTCTTTTCAAAGGATATTTGGAGTCCTACCTTTTCTGCTGTTTCTTTTACGATTTCAATCTGTTTCTGTGCCGTTAATACATCTTGAGATAAAATTGCTAGATCATCAGCAAACGCCAGACAATCAATTTTGATGTTGGTTCTCCCCAGTTTAATGGGCTGGTCAATATTCAGGGCCGACTTTTTTTCACGCCACTCCTGTATTACTTTTTCTAGAACACAGTTAAATAAGAGTGGCGAGAGTCCATCCCCTTGTCTCACTCCAGTTTTAATTTCGAAGGGCTCTGCGATGTCACCCATTAATTTAACTTTTAACCTTGTGTTAGTTAATGTTTTAATAATTGCCAGCGTTTTCAGATCTAGTTCTTGTTTTTTCAAGATTCGGAATAAAGATTCGCGGTCAATAGAATCATATGCTTTTTTGAAATCCACAAATGTACCTACGAGATTTTTATTGTACAGTTTTTGATGTCTTAGGATCAACTTTAGATTCAGGATCTGTTCAGGGCAGGATCTGCCCGGTCGAAAACCTGCTTGATATTCACCAATTTTAGGTTCTAACTGTCCCTGTGCTCTGTCTAGTAGACATTGAGATAGAATCTTGTAACAAACTGGGAGAATAGATATCCCTCTATAGTTGTTTACATCCGTTCTATCTCCTTTCTTGTGTAATGGATGGATTAGAGCATCTTTCCAATCTTCCGGAGTCCGTTCGGTTCGCTAAACTTCTTAGAATTTTGGTTATGTCCTTGATTGTACCTGGACCAGCGGATTTCAAAAGTTCAGCAGTGATTCCATCTTCACCAGAAGCTTTGCTATTTTTAAGCCGCTATTATCATATTATTAATATTAGTATACATTATTTGCAGAAATTGTACATGTAATGGTTTGGTAGAATTAGACTAAGTATTAGACTCACCTGTAAACAATCCCTTTATTATGCAAGAACTTCAATCCTGAAACGATTTCAGCACCATAGAAGCGAGCCCTGGGTTCCGAAAACCTCCTTTCCACTTGGATATGGAACATGAGATCACCGCCATTCAGATACTCCATGACGAAGAACAAATGAGACTGAAAATAAAAAACAAATTATTTGAAACAATCAAGTTTGTTGACAGCTTGAAATATCTGGCGGTGATTTGTAGTTTAAGTGTATCACTATTGAGTGGAGCGAATACACATATTGAGTATTCGCTCTTACCTTTTTAATTGGAGAAACTGTACAATGATTAAAAAGTAAAGTGTAAAGTGACTTTTGTATTAAAAATTCGTGAGTTTTACGTATCAATACAACCATCAGTTTTTTAAGTTGGTATGATTGTCGTTGACATCTGACAGAAGTTCCATATCATTTCGCTTGTTAAGTAAAAAATTATAGCGTATATAATGGTTAAAAAATGTTATCAATAATTTTTCAAAATGGGTAAGTTTATCGAGCAAAGAATTTCCAATAAATAAAAATGCTAAGAAAGTATTACATTAATGAAGCTTTGTAAAAAAAAGTTTGCAAGTGGTACAAGGACTAGTGATGCGAGAGAATCAATTGAAAATGAACCTTGTTCAGGAAGACCTTCTATCTCAACATTACCTAAATAAAAGGTCTTGTATTGAACAATAGTCGAGTAAGTTTTACAGACATCGCAGACAATACTGAAATATTATTTATATCGAACCAATCAATTTTGAAGAATCATTTTAGATTGTCTTGGGGTGAAGCACGGTTCTATGGTTATGACCCAGAAAAAAAATCAATAATCAAGCCATTATCGTGATACAGGTGAACCAAAGGTCAGTCATAAATGAAAGTCATGTTAACTGTTCTTCGATTACCGTAGTATTGTCCACAAGTTCGATTTCAGAATTATTTTTCGATTATCTTTTATCACAGAAATTCCACATACAGTGTTTTCATTTCCAAAGTAGCCACCCTCATTATTTCTTTTAACAGTGAAAATTTGCTGTAGACGAAGAAGTTCGAAACCAACATCCGTTATATTTTGTTTCACCTTCAGTTTCACCTTTCACCTCTGCCTAAAAAATTTAAATGACAACCCCTATCTTGTAACATATAATGTTAAAGGTCTTAAAAGTCCTAATGAAACTGTTTATTTAATTTTTTACGCACACCATTTTTCTTTTCCTAATATAAAAAGTAACATAAGATACTTTTTATTTTAACTCGTCGCTCATTTGTGTTTTAATGCAAACTCTATTCCTCGTTGCAGCTAAAATTAAAATAATTTTTATCACAAGTGCTTGTTTATATCTAGTGTTGGAAGCTGTGCTGAAGAGATGTCAGATGCATTCAGAAGGGCTAATGTATAACAAAAACCACCAATGTCTAGCCTTCGCCAAGAAGAGAGAAATGGGAGAAATGAAAAATGTAACCCAAAAATTAATGAAAGAAGCAGGAATGTTCAGGCTCAGAGTAAATACAAACAATACAAAATACATGAAAAGGAGAATTAAAAAAGAAGAAGTTTCATCATTTTTGTTACCTTAACTCCACCATCACAAACAAACATGAAATGGAAGCGGAGGCTAAGGCCAGAATAGCAAAAGGAAATAAATGTACAGCGATGGTGTAGAGACTCCTGAGAAACAAGAATATATCAAGAAACGTCCAAAGTAGGAGTTTATAAAACAATAACGAGATCAGCTGTAATATATGCCGCAGAGACCTGGACCTTAACCAATAGCAGGAAAAGAATGTTGGAGGTGTGGGAGCGTAGAGTATTTAGAAGAATATACAGTGATATCAAGGAGGAGAATCCGGTCAGAAGAAGACATATTAACGATATTAGGAGCACCCACAATCACGCAGATCATCAGAGCACGGCGAATTGCATGGCTAGGACTTATAGAAAGGCTACCAGAAAGCAGACTAACAAAACAGGTTGTGAGCGGAAGACCAAGGAAAAAGTAGTTCCCGGAGGTTGAAGAGGATTGACCGGAATGGGTGACATAGTGGGGAAGAAGGACAAGGAATAGAGCAGCAGATTGTAAACTAAGCCAAAGAACTTAAAGGCCTGAAGCGCTGTATATATAATGGTGCTTGATAGAGGTGCAGAATAGCTTGAGCGAAATAGCTTTAACGAAAGGCATTCGGACAAAAATATAGGAGATCAATAAGTAATAACACTTAAACGTAACAAAAATTTGAAGAGACTGAGTCTGTGTTTAACAAAGGAATAATCAGCCGAGAGTTCTTAATGAACCAACACAGATTGAAATTGTAGGCCATTTCGCCGTTGATCCAACCACTTCAATTCCAAAATTCGCTCAATTAGCAAATATTCCCAATACAAGTTTGTCCCACACACAAAATTTTAAAAGAAACCAAATTATTTCCTTACAAATTTACTATTCTTCAACAGCTCAGCGAAGATGATTGTGACAGAAAGATTCAGTTTTGTGAAATAATGACTGGGAAATCCAAAATCATCCAAATTTAATAAATAATATTAGTTTCAGTGATGAAGCAATACTTTTCCTTAATTGCTTTGTAAATAAACATTACTGTAAATACTGCGATAATAACAATCCATGTGTTTCGAGAGAGTCATACGCAGTTTCCCCACAAGATTAACCTTTAGAAAATTTAACCGGTGAATTTCACTTAAACTTATTGGAAAACGAAATTGATTCACCCATAACACAATTCTTAGAAAACCAAATAGATGAAGAAGAAAATCCACTGAACCAAATTTATATTTTCGACATGACAGTGTACCACCACACTGTACATTACATGTTCGACAATGGCTATATAAGGTGTTCAATTCAGACAAATGAATAGGCAGAAAAAGCGTTGTGGAATGGCCGGCGAGATCTCCAGATATAACGCTATTGGATTTTTTCTTTGGTGTTATCTAAGAACAATTGTATACAAATCTCGGCCGAATGATATTTAGGACCTAAGAAACAGAATTACGTATACATTCAAGTTAATTAATAAGGATATTATTTAAAACGTTCGAAAAGAATTCGAGAAACGATTATATTATTGTTTAGGTAACAGTTTTGAAGATTATGAGCACTTAATAAACTAAATTTATAAATAGTCTTTTTAAAAGTACCTTTATTTCAATAATTTATTTTTGTATTTCAGTTAAAAAATTTTCACTCGCACGTCAAATGCCAATTACAACCATCGATAGTAATTTTTTTTCTCTATTACGAGAACGAATCAATCGATTTCACTTTTGTAAATGTAGTTTATTTAGGATTTTCAAGTCATTTAAAATGATATGGTACAAGATAGAGGTTGCCATTTAAAAGTTCGAGGTAAAGGTAACTGAAGATAAAGAAATAATACAAGGGGTGTCCTAAAATTTACGCAAGATTTGAATTAAATAGAAAATGCAGTTTTTTTTTCATTGAAACATAAAGTACAAAGGATAAACCTTCAAGGAATGACCTTCACGACTTTGCTGGCACATACACTGTGGTTCGCTAAACCTTACCGTGGAAAATCAAAAACTAAACAAATTACTATAACCTACACAAGCTCGTCTCTATGTCCCTGTTTGTATAAAGTAGATGTTACTAACTCTATTCAGACAATATTAAAAAGAAAATATAACTTAAAGTAGTAAATTAAAGGTAGGTAATTTAAAAAATAGTAACATATATATATATATATATATATATATATATATATATATATATATATATATATATATATATATATATATATATATATATATATAAGCAAGCATTGAGAATGCCAAGTGTGACCTTGACGAAACGTCTGCACGTTCCCAACAAACGGGACACAAACGATCGGATGTACTCCCGGACTAATAGTCTAGCGTATTCTTCCATCCGCGAAACACTACGAACTAACATCATATTAATAATTCTACCAATTTACTTGTTAATTCTTAATATGAATCTTAATTAGATCATAATTATACGTATTTCTTTATATTTCACTCTCTATACTTTCAATTTCCGTGCAAATCCTTAAAGGAAATGAAATGAAATTGAAACGGAAATTGAAAGTATAGAGAGTGAAATATAAAGAAATACGTATAATTATGATCTAAGATTCATATTAAGAATTAACAAATAAATTGGTAGAATTATTAATATGATGTTAGTTCGTAGTGTTTCGCGGATGGAAGAATACGCTAGACTATTAGTCCGGGAGTACATCCGATCGTTTGTGTCCCGTTTGTTGGGAACGTGCAGACGTTTCGTCAAGGTCACACTTGGCATTCTCAAAGCTTACTTATATATATATATATATATATATATATATATATATATATATATATATATATATATATATATATATATATATATATATATATATAATATAGTAACGTATATATAATAAAAGTGAATTTGTCTGGCCTTATCTCATGATTGTTCGACTTCTTACCTATCCCGTTCTGGGATGTCGGAAAACCCTGAGCACGACTACGGGCAATTCGGTATCCCTATGCGGGGGTCCCGAAATAGTCTGGAACCTGACTGACCGGTTAGAGTGCCAAGTGACACCAAAAAGAGTACGGTTTCGGCAATGATCAGGCTCTGAAATAAGTTGCCCTTCAATGGTCTGGTCTCTGGTTGACCGGATTCTATGATGCCAGGTCGTAAAACCCTCTCTGGCGGAAGGGTAAGGCGCGAAAACGTCCGCTCACCTGGAGATTTGGAGTTAGACTATCTTGCCTTGTCCAAAACGATACCGGAGCTCTTTCACTTACAATTCACCTGAAATAATCTTACCAGTAGCGATCAAGAATTTGTGAACGCTACAATATCATCCAATTTAGGCAGAAAGAACTCAGTTATCATGCAGCGATATGGAGCACAAGTAACAGTAACTCCTTGACCAACCTCCTTTTTAAAAAAGTATGGTCCAATGACGCCTCCAGTCGAAAATCCGCACCAAACAGTGACACATCGTGGATGCATTTGTTTTTGACAATCACATGTTGGTTCTCTGTACCCCAAATACGACAATTTTGACGATTAACGCAGCCATCAAAGTGAAAATGAGCTTCATAGCTTAGAATGATTTTGCTCGAAAAATCACCATTAATTGTTGTTGTTTAATAATCCATTCAACAAACTGTCTTCGCTGTGCATGATCATTAGACTGCTGTTCATCTAAGATGTCAATTGAACTTTGTAAGCATGGAGATGCAGATCTTTAGTGAGTATACGGTGTAGAGAGTTCATGAAATTTGCAGTTCTTGTCCACGACGCCGAATCAACGTTCCTGCACTTCTTACTTACAACACTCTCACGCACAGCTTCGATATTATAATCTGAACGGCTTGTTATTAATGAACGGCCAGTCTGCTTAGCGTCCTCCCTAAATTTTGTAATAACTCTCTTCACAGTTGACGACGTTAAATCAATATCCCACCCATATTTTGTATGAAATTTGCGAACTGTAACAGCCAAACTTTCATTATTTTTGAAATATTGTTCAACAATGAAAACACGTTGTTCTTTCATATAGTGCTCCAGTTTTTAACCCTAAACTGTCAGCTGTCAAACTGTTTTCACCGCATACACTTTACCGTATAAATGGCGGCAAATTCATATATAATATATATATATATATATATATATATATATATATATATATATATATATATATATATATATATATATATATATATATATATATATATATATATATATATATATATATATATATATATATATATATATATATATATATATATATATATATTATGAGGCATTGGTTTTGATCTTCCCTCTCGATATCTAAATTCACGTGTTTTCTGTTTAGAACTAATTTTCATTGCTAAAAGAAATAATGAGGCTGGCTCCTTTTAAAATGAAAACACTGTATATGAGGCAATAAAGTGAGTCAATGTAAGTGAGCCAATAATGATGAGCCAATGTATCTGGGGCAATACGTGTGAGCCAATGTGAGCTTGTATGAAACAAGCCAATAATGTATTAAAGATTCAGATTCAGATTAATTCAAATATATATATATATATATATATATATATATATATATATATATATATATATATATATATATATATATATATATACAAGAAGTTTGGCGAACTGAACGGATTCCAGAAGATTGGAAAGATGCTCTAATCCATCCACTAAATAAGAAAGGAGATAGAACGGATGTAAACAACTATAGAGGGATATCTCTTCTCCCAGTTTGTTACAAGATTCTATCTCAATGTCTACTAGACAGACAGTTAGAACCTAACATTGGTGAATATCAAGCTGGTTTTCGAAGGGTAGATCCTGCCCTGAACAGATCCTGAATCTAAAGTTGATTCTAAGACATCAAAAACTGTACAATAAAAAGCTGGTCTGTACATTTGTGGATTTCAAAAAAGCATATAATTCCATTGAACGTGAATCTTTATTCAGAATCTTGAAAGAACAAGGACTAGATCTGAAAACGCTGGCAATTATTAAAGTCGCACTAACTAACACAGGTCAAAAGTTAAAGTTATGGATGATATCTCAGAGCCCTTCGAAATTAAAAGTGAAGTGAGACAAGGGGATGGACTCTCGCCACTCTTATTTAACTGTGTTTTAGAAAAAGTAATACAGGAGTGGCGTGAAAAAAAGTCGGCCCTGAATATTGACCAGCCCATTAAACTGGGGAGAACCAACATCAAAATTGATTGTCTGGCATTTGCTGATGATTTAGCAATTTTAGCTCAAGATATATTAACGGCACAGAAACAGATTGAAATCCTAAAAGAAACAGCACAAAAGGTAGGACTCCAAATTTCCTTTGAAAAGACACAATACATGACCTGCAACAAACTAAGAACACCATTTCTAAAAACAAAATATGGTAACATCAGACGAGTCTCTCAATTCAAATATTTGGGTGAAATAATCGTGGAAAATGGTTTGGAAAAAGCGGCCAAAAAGGGTAGATGTCAAAAAATGGAAACGGCATTGAGACTTACACAAAATATTTATAACAAAAAATGCCTATCTAAAAACACAAAACTGAGACATTACAACACAGTTATTAAGCCAGAATGTCTATATGCTGCAGAAATGCTCATTTTGAATAGAAAGAGGGACATCGAGGACATTGAAAAGAAGGAAAGAAAAATCATAAGAAAAATCCTAGGCCCCAAATAAATAACACAACATACCGACTTCGAGAAAACCAAGAAATCAAACAATACACAGATATACAAAGCGATATGAGAAAAAGAAGACTTAAGTTTTACGGACACATAGAACGGATGAATCCGAGTAGGTTAACCAGACAAATAGTCAAATTTTATGAAAATAGGAGTAGAGCTAAAGTAGAAATAATTAAATGGATTGCTGCAATTAAAGAGGACCTAAGATCAGCAAATATTACACAAAGTGAAATTCAGGATAGAGGCTGTTTCAGACACAAGGTTAACGTTTGGAAGGTTGGCCAGAGAGAAAAATGTAGGAAGACTGGAACAACTTGGTCTGACGAAAAGAAAAAAGCTCATAGCGAAAGAATGAAATTAGTGTGGGCGCAAAGGAAGGCTAACAACAACAAACGCCTCTAATTGTACTTCGCGTGGTCCACCAGGGCCCATATGTGAATAATAATAATATGTATATATATATATATATATATATATATATATATATATATATATATATATATATATATATATATATATATTGTTCACCAGTGTACTTACCAAAAAAGAAAGTACAATCCGAAAAACTAAAAAAAATTGAAGAAAAACTTTATAGTTTTTACATATCTCCTAAAATAGAAATAGACATGTAAATAAACAAGAAATAATGCAGATTTTTTGGCAGATCGAAGTTCCCAACAGAACATATGATCCACACCTTATCCTGTCGCCTCGCCTATCCATAAATCAAATGAAGCTGCTATATGTTCTTTCGTTTTATCCATGAATAACCCTATTTGCAGAGATATAGACAGATGCAGAATTTTAATACGATCAAGAGCGCAAATATTTCTCTTTTTCGAGACTGTGCGATATTTTTCTTGGAAAAAGGTTGTAAAATTGTCAAAAATATATCTATACTACATAATGTTAACTTGTATGTATTGGTGGAATTTCAAGTTGAAAATAAGAGTATGAAAATGTTACATTTTGGAATTCAAAACAGATATCCACGATAATTTTATACCTTTTATCAACACGCGTTTTCCTAAAGAAGTCCTGGCATATTTCTAATCTGGTAGGTAGCATCAAAAAGACGTTCTTCTTTATACGTGCTTCTCCGTAAATAGGAATGTAACTTTAGGTTGTGACTAATTTATCTCGATGTTAGTTTAGAACAGTTTGTATTTGAAAAAGGCACTGTGTGTCGAAACAATTGGCATATATACACCAATACCCATAAAACGCCAGCCAAACCAAAGCTCCAGCGAACAAGGGAAAAAGAATTACAATTTTACATGCTGCTTCCGAGGATAGATGGGTTCCAAATTATTTACGAGTGTCCTACAAAAATATTAAACATTCATCTTTGGACTACCATGACGACACCACATCAAAACTTTTTGAATATTAGTATAGTATTTTGCCCAATGTACCTAAGAAAAACATAATTGTAACAGACAATGTTAGTTAGTGTGTGAAAAAAATATTAAAGACATTTAATATTAAAAAGAATGTGATACTATTTCTTTCGATATGGGTCATACGGTTTTACGCCTTCCCCCGTATTTCACTGTATTTTTAAAAGAATCGGTAACAAAATACAGAAGATTAAAAGAAACCGCTATAATTAATTTAAATATAAATAAGTGTATTGCTATGCCTTCGGTAGATTTAAATTCAATATGGTTCCCGATTCTAAAGAATACAATTAAACACATTTAAATTTTTGAATACATAATCAGTACAATAAACAATCACACAGTAAACGTTACCTATATATATTTTTTGGTAGTATGTCACTGTCATGAAAATCTATTGTTGTCAATGTAAGTATCGTTGACATATACAAAAAAATATATTTACTTTCACTTTTACTTTATATATTAAAAATTAATATAATTTATTTTTTAGTTTAGTTTTGAAAACGGGGGGAGAGTACCCTCCGAAACGTTAACGTTAAAAGTTTGTAAAATTTTTTATAACATTTTTATATCTTTAAAATTTTGTTCGTTAGGCAAATTTATTACAAAAAAGAATCACTCAGAAATTTGTCTCCGTTTGGTTTTTTTTTTGTTACCCAGTGATTCTTTCTTTAATTAAGAACAGGTATTTTTGATATTTTTTGAGTTTTAGATAATGGCGAAACCCCCAAATAAAGGAAAAAAATATATGAACACGCCACAATCATTCAGACATTAATTAACTAAGAATGTTGTAGATAGTATTCCCAAAGAAAGTTGGATAAATTCGATTAATCATGTTATTAAAATAGAAGATTCCTATGTATCATTTACTAATAATATAGAACCACTTATTATTAATGTAGATCAAAGTGACAGAAAGCTAAACCGAATTAAATTGTATAATTAAATTTAAATTATAATTTTTATTGTACTACGAGATAAAATTATTTATTTATTTATTTATTTTTATTGCAGTAATAAATTCAAAATACACAATAAACAATTGTATATTTTAATGATTAAATCATCTCCTGATGATACTAACATGGTTAGCGAAACGTGCGTCGAGCAGTTCAAAAAAGCGTTTTGGTGTTTAGTGGTAAATCTCTTCAAACAATGTTTTATACATATAACATATATAACATATATAACATGTATGTTTTATACATGTTTTGTACATATAACAATGTTTTATACATATATCATATACATACTAATAATAATAATTTAATCATAATTTAACAATATTTTATTTTTCCCAAAATGATTTAGAAGTTAAACCAATCTGGCTCTGGCGCTTTTAAGAAACTAGTACAATTTTTATTGAGATTTATTGGGCAGTTAACATTTTGACGAAGTTCAACGAAATATTTTGAAACGGTAGTCCATGTATAGTTACAGGCAGTACTAAAAGTCGTCCAAAATTAGGGAGACAAAAAACGAAAATCCTGTATGTATATATATATATATATATATATATATATATATATATATATATATATATATATATATATATATATATATATATATTAAAAACTTGGGGAAATCATGTCATATTTTGGCACCATCTGTTATACCTTATTAAAAAACGATTGAAGGAAACTGCTTGGGTGTATTACCCAGGTTATTTATAAGAACATCACGTTTTCATTCACACCTCGACCACTTCATAATCCCCAATATCCTTTCGGTTAATAACCAATTATCGATAGATCGTAATTTACTCTACCTCATATCTGAAACACATATTTTACATTTTCGGAATTAAGGACGATGTAAAAGGCTTTTTATCCCACTTTATTTTCAAAATATCACAATTACAATGATAAAAATGTAAAATAGATATTGCATTTGCACACAAGAAGAATTGAGAGCAAAAAATATACTTATTTTTGTTTATCAGTGTAACTTTTTAAAATATATCAATAGTATTAAGTATATTAAACCGAAAAAAGATTATGCTTGAAAAATAAAAATGATTATAATATCATAAATAAGAAAGTTGTTGTTGACAATGTTAGTTAGTGTGTGAAAAAAATATTAAAGACATTTAATATTAAAAAGAATGTGATACTATTTCTTTCGATATGGGTCATACGGTTTTACGCCTTCCCCCGTATTTCACTGTATTTTTAAAAGAATCGGTAACAAAATACAGAAGATTAAAAGAAACCGCTATAATTAATTTAAATATAAATAAGTGTATTGCTATGCCTTCGGTAGATTTAAATTCAATATGGTTCCCGATTCTAAAGAATACAATTAAACACATTTAAATATTTGAAAACACAATCAGTACAATAAACAATCACACAGTAAACGTTACCTATATATATTTTTTGGTAGTATGTCAGGTTATTTATAAGAACATCACGTTTTCATTCACACCTCGACCACTTCATAATCCCCAATATCCTTTCGGTTAATAACCAATTATCGATAGATCGTAATTTACTCTACCTCATATCTGAAACACATATTTTACATTTTCGGAATTAAAGACGATGTAAAAGGCTTTTTATCCCACTTTATTTTCAAAATATCACAATTACAATGATAAAAATGTAAAATAAATATTGCATTTGCACACAAGAAGAATTGAGAGACACAAATTGAAGAATACTTTAAGAATTCAGATTGGTTATATGAACCACTATAACACCCATAATTCTTCAATAATGGCTCCGAAAAACTAATGGCCGCAGGTTAAATTCAAACAAATCTCAGGCCATTTTCTGTCTTAATGCCAAATCTCACAGGTTTTGTTCGCAAAAAAATATACTTATTTTTGTTTATCAGTGTAACTTTTTAAAATATATCAATAGTATTAAGTATATTAAACCGAAAAGAGATTATGCTTGAAAAATAAAAATGATCATAATATCATAAATAAGAAAGTTTCGAGGAAGACATTGCTTTTAAACCAAATAAAATTTTATTGAAATATATATCTCAGTAAGCGTCGCTTCAAAAATTTGTGTTCCTATAGCTAATAAAAATTTAACGACATACGTACAATAATAAGCTTCGAACTTTGAAGTAACCCTACTCAAAAGAATAGTAATGAAAAAGAAATCAAAAATTTCCTCAAAGAAATTTCCGAACTTTTTAATGAACACCGTCTATTTCGATATCGAAAATTTGGTTTATGTTATATTTAAACATTATACAGGATGATATTACAAAATCTTATAACGTCTCTCTTACAGCAGAGAAAAGTGACCAAATATGGAATAATATCAGTGGCAATTCGTAAGGGAGGTGGTTAGGGCGCCGCCTCTCCAGCATTTATTACAGTAAACAAGTTTCCAGAGCAAAACACTATATTTTATTTCCATTTACTTTCTTTCCCTTAACTCACTTTAAGATATTAAAAATTAAAATCTCCAAATATAGAAGAATATCTGTCGACCCATGGCACCAAATAATGCGGATAAAAATGCCATCGATCTCGCTACAATTTTTACATCGTTGGCCGGACGTTTACCTCCAGCAACCATACGCCACGTCATCTTATCTCTTCGTGTCTTCGGTGATATAAATGTTTTGTTGGTAGCCAGAATTTGGGTGTTTAACTGCTTTCTAAAACATGCGATTTGGACGTAGATTCCCTGCGCCCAAGCGTATCGATAAATAGTTTTAAACGCTAATCTGACGGATACGGAGTGTTTGATATGTCTCGCGTCGCGTATTTCGTTCACATCGCGAATATTTGCTTTGAATTGGGATTTGCTACATAGGTAGACACACTGAGTAGTACTTTTTAACTAAAAGTAATAAACTTTTAGTTGTAAACATGAAGGTGTCTGATTTAAAATAGTTAATAATGATTAATTTAAGTTTCGAGGAGACAGTTGAATTAAAAACTAACGGTCGTCCTACGCCCTTGTTGAATTTGAGTCAAGTTCAAAAAGAATATAAAGCGAGCTGCCACTGGTTACTTTACTCATATAAAGAACCTATAAAATATAACTAATAATACAGAGTGTAACCTTTTTTACAATCCTTTCTTTTTCAGAAATTATTGTACTAATAAATGTAAATTTTACTTCCATTTTGATTTGGATTTCAGAATAGTATCCATAATATGGAATACCACTGTTCCTCGTCATCATCTACCTCACTTACTCACTTTAGTACCGCAATCTTTTTATCTTGGCAGTTGAGCAAGCGCTTTAGAGACGGCAGGAGTTTTTGTTTTATCGGTATTTCTCGTTAGTAAGTTTGTAAACATACCTTTATTATACATTTATCGTATTGAATTGATGGATTTTTATATGTTTTTTTTTGCATAGCTATTGTTATTTGTAAAACACGGCAACAAGTTTAAATATGTCTAAAATTCCTAATATGGACGGTCGATGGGTGGCTCTCATAATTTTGTGGTTGAATATATCTTCCTATAAACCCTCAAAAGAAAAATAAAAAGATTGAAATGAAGACAAGATGGTTAAAGCTATAAAAATGATTCTACAAAAGTTAGTTAGATTAGGATGAGGGTCCCATCGGTGACAAGGACCATTTAGCGACCATAGTATTTCAATTAATTGAGACGTTTGGAACGACTACGGTAGATATTCACTGACATCTGAGATTCTGGGTTTGATGAAGAAGGGCGAGTGTTAAAGAAGAGGAAACATTTTGGCTGGTGAAAGAGTGTACGTATAATGGTGATCAAGGAATGAAGGGGATGGAGGATGTGAGATGTGGAAGACGAAGAGCGAGAGCAGCGATTAGATATGATCAGTGATGGATATTTCTCTAAAGAGGGTCGAAAAAGAGTTGGGAGTTTGGTCCGAATGTTTGTTGCCGCGCAACATTCTATTAGAAAGTGGCGGACGGTCTGAGGTTCACCCCAAAATGAACAGTTAGGTAATGGATCATTTCTCAAGAGGTGCTGGTGAGTGAGAGCACAGTGTTCGGGTCTCATCCTGAACCAGATGGTGGAGATTCTTTCAGAGGGGAAGGTCGAAAAATTGTTGAGGAAGTAGATTGTTCTGACTTTTCTAGCTTGTTCTCCCCATCATTCCAATTGAGGGCTTAGGCAAAAATGAAAAGTTTGGGGAAGAAGAAGATTCCCGAGGGGGAAAAGCACGATTCAGATCCCATACCGATTGCAGATTTGGATGAAATGGTGAAAATAATATTACATATTTTGCAGCTATCGACAAGCTATGTAATGGAATATTCGAACACGAATATCTCGCATGAGATATCGGTATTGTCCAAGGGCACCTTCTTTACGTGGAAATTATGACTCTTCTCTATTTTGAAGTCAAAATATTCTTCGCTTTATAGAGTAAAAAGGTATGAGCAAGTTAATTCCTCACAAAGTAGGTAGCAAGCGCCCTCTAGGAACTAATTTCAAGCTAGTACCAAATTCGGATTTGTCACCTTTGGAAATCCTTGAACTACCCCAATTTTGAACCTGATGTTCAGCCGTTTTTAAATTATCTCAAGTTTCCGAAAATTTAGTTTCACTTTCAACACACTGTATTCTTTTCTTATCTGACACATTTATTGACTAAATCTCTAGTTTCTCTATGGCAGATAAGCAGATATATATATATATATATATATATATATATATATATATATATATATATATATATATATATATAATTAATTTATTTATTTTATTTAAGATAGACATAATTTGAGAGAAGATTCCGTTTTCTTCAGTCGGGCCACGCACATCTAATAAACCCGTCCCAACAGTTAGAAGTTTTCACTAATCCTCGAATTTCGGACAGCTAAAATTCGTCTCACGTGCCGCAAAACAGACATTAACACCTTCCCAAAACGCACAAAAACTATTTCGTTATCTCGCACTGACAAACAAATTACCAACTTAACTCTCTTCTCGACTCATTATTTTTTTTTCCACCGTCTTATATTTTCTCTGGCCATTTTTTAGCACGTGCTAGAATTCGCCCTCCGCAACTCCGACCCTCACTCGCCCTGGGGAGGGCGTTTCGGCGGAACGGTGTCAAGGAGAAAAAATTGGAAAGCGTCAAACTTGATGGAATGACGATTTTCCAGAAGCTGGATCGCGAAACGACCCTTCAAAGGTCGACGTTTCGAAGCTCGTGTCTGGAACAAGGCGGTGGAGCAAATTTATTTTCTCGGATGGCTTTGCGATTCGCGGAAATCCAATTATTAAGCTTTGGAAATATGATTAAAACATTCCCTGGGGTTGTCTCAAGTAAAAATTCACTCTAACCCGTTAAGTCGATCTCAGAAAAGAGCCTTAATATTTAAAATATATAATTTTCAATTTAGAAAAGAGAAGGTCCACAACGAAAGGGGTGATATAAGGATTGATATGAAGATCGAAATAAGAAGAGAAACAGGGAGTGAGATCTCCAATTTCTCCAATCACTTAGAAAGGACTTCTTAAACAACAAACCAATACTCAAAAAAAACGAAATTAACAATATGAATTATATATATATATATATATATATATATATATATATATATATATATATATATATATATATATATATATATATATATATATATATATATATTATTATTATTATTATTATTATTATTATTATTCACGTATGAGCCCTGGACCACGCGAAGTACAATTAGAGGCGTTTGTTGTTGTTAGCCTTCCTTTGCGCCCATACTAATTTCATTCTTTCGCTATGAGCTATTTTCCTTTCGTCAGACCAAGTTGTTCCAGTCTTCCTACATTTTTCTCTCTGGCCAACCTTCCAAACGTCAACTTTGTGTCTGAAACAGCCTCTATCCTGAATTTCACTTTTTGTAATATTTGCTGATCTTAGGTCCTCTTTAATTGCAGCGATCCATTTAATTATTTCTACTTTAGCTCTACTCCTATTTTCATAAAATTCGACTATTTGTCTAGTTAGCCTATTCGGATTGATCCGTTTTATGTGTCCGTAAAACTTAGGCTTTCTTTTTCTCATATCGCTATGTATATCTGTGTATTGTTTGATTTCTTGGTTTTCTCGAAGTCGGTATGTTGTGCTATTTATTTGTTTGGGGCCTAGGATTTTTCTTATGATTTTTCTTTCCTTCTTTTCAATGTCCTCGATGTCTCTCTTTCTATTCAAAATGAACGTTTCTGCTTCATATAGACATTCTGGCTTAATAACTGTGTTGTAATGTCTCAGTTTTGAGTTTTAGATAGGCATTTTTTGTTGCAAATATTTTGTGTACGTCTCAATGTCGTTTCCATTTTTTTACATCTACCATTATTGGTCGCTTTTTCCAACCCGTTTTCTATGATTGTTTCACCCAAATATTTGAATTGAGAGACTCTTAGTCTATTGCAGGTCATGTATTGTGTCTTTTCAAAGGAAATTTGGAGTCCTACCTTTTCTGCTGTTTCTTTTAGGATTTCAATCTGTTTCTGTGCCATTAATACATCTTGAGCTAATATTGCTAGATCATCAGCAAATGCCAGACAATCAATTTTGATGTTGGTTCTCCCCAGTTTAATGGGCTGGTCAATATTCAGGGCCGACTTTTTTTCACGCCACTCCTGTATTACTTTTTCTAGAACACAGTTAAATAAGAGTGGCGACAGTCCATCCCCTTGTCTCACACCAGTTTTAATTTCGAAGGGCTCTGAGATGTCACCCATGAATTTAACTTTTGACCTTGTGTTAGTCAATGTTGCTTTAATAATTGCCAGCGTTTTCAGATCTAGTCCTTGTTCTTTTAAGATTCGGAATAAAGATTCACGGTCAATAGAATCACATACTTTTTTGAAATTCAGAAATGTACAGACGAGATTTTTATTGTACAGTTTTTGATGCCTTAGGATTAACTTTAGATTCAGGATCTGTTCAGGGCAGGATCTGCCCGGTCGAAAACCTGTTTGATATTCACCAATTTTAGGTTCTAACTGTCCCTGTGCTCTGTCTGGTAGACATTGAGATAGAATCTTGTAACAAACTGGGAGAAGAGATATCCCTCTATAGTTGTTTACATCCGTTCTATCTCCTTTCTTGTGTAGTGGATGGATTAGAGCATCTTTCCAATCTTCCGGAATCCGTTCGGTTCGCCAAACTTCTTGTAGAATTTTAGTTATTTCAAAAGTTAGGCAGTGACTCCATCTTCACCAGAAGCTTTGTTATTTTTAAGTCGCTTGATTTGCCTAATTATTTCATCTTCATTCGGTTATAATGAATCTGGGTTTGTTTATTTAGGGTTTAGTGTTGGTAATTTGTTTACGGGCTCAGGACAGTTTAGTATTTGTTCAAAATATTTCGCAAGTTCTTTTGCAATTGTCTTAGTTATTTACAGCTAATTGTCCGTTTTCCTTTTGGAAGCAAAGACTTTGCGGTTGATAGTCTTGCGGTCTAATTTTTTTTCTATTTCATTGAGTTGATTGTTTTCATATTTTTTTTTAGTTTGTCTAATTAGCTTCGATGTTTCTTTTCTTTCTTCCAAAAAGATGTTATAGTTTATTGCTGTTTTTTTATTGTTTCAATCTTTGAATGCTATATATATATATATATATATATATATATATATATATATATATATATATATATATATATATATATATATATATATATATATATATAAAGGAATAAAACAATTTTTTACTTTGCCATCTATCACTTTTATTTTTAAACAAAATTTGTGTGACTGTAGTTCCGTATTAGTATAGTTCGAATAGTTTCCTAATTTTTTTTTACGAAACTATAGTCACACAAATTTTGAATAAAAGTGATAGATAACATAAGTAAAAAATTGTTTTATTCCTTTTAAAAAAAATTATCACAAAGTAACGGACAAATCAATCAATAATATATATATTAGAATTTTTCTCCCGGGTATCAATCCGTTCGTTTAAGAAATTCACACATTCTTGACGACGTTCCCATAGACGATACCACGATACCAGACAGTGGTAAAAACATTAATCTTAAGGTCCTGCCATCTAACGGAACCGGAAACAAGACAAAAAGAACTAAAGCACATCAATTCAGTTCTCAAACAAAATGGATATAGGGCAAACAGCATCAAGAAAGTAATAAATAAGCAAAAGAATACAGTAAAAGAGAAAATACAGAACTATTTAAAGAAAACGCCCTCCTGCCATACGTCAAAGGAGTCACCGATAAAGTTGCAAGAATTCTTAGAAAACACGATATTCAAACACTTTTCAAAACACACAAAACGATATCAAATTCTCTGAGGAACCCTAAGGACAAATTCACACTGGAAAACGAAGGCGTGTAAAGCATACCATGCATCGGACTGTAAACAACAATACTTAAGACAAACAGACGAATTAGTGCGAGTACAAAAATATTTTTTTATAATTTGAAAGTAGTGTCGTTCAAAAAATTGTGAAATATTCGGTGTTTCGACTAACTTATTTAAAATCTTATTTCACCTTAGCTTAACAATCGATATATTTCCAATACTTCATAAGAGATGGCGGTAGCATTTCGATTTCTGCATTACGGGAAGGTATGTAAGATGACACGCTAAATGGGGGTACAAGACGACGCGCGCCAACTTACAATACAGTATTTCAATGTTTAGAATTTAAACTGGATTATTAGACATTACCTTTTCAAAAGAGGTTGAATAAGCCTTCTGTGATTATTTGACGACTCTAGATTCAATGTATCATGGTATGACCACAAAATATTTAAGGACATTTTCTTATGAATTAGCTGAAAAACCATATTCCACATCGGTTCGATCGAAAAACAGAGACTGCAGGTAAAGAATGGCTACGGGGTTTTTTAAAATGACATCCAAATCTGTCAATTAGACAAGCAACATCAACAAACATTGCACATGCTGCTGGTTTTAACAGACCACAATGCGAACGCTTCTACATTAACATCATTGTGTTGCTGGATAAATATAACTTTCCTCCACACCGTATGTATAATATGAATGAAACGGGTTTATCCACGGTACCTAACACGGTACTCTTAACATTTTTAAGGCATGAGCATAAAAAATATTCTTTTTTATATAAAATTTATGATGAATGTAGCCTTTTTAATAAGAGTAATGCTCTCATTCCAACTACAAGATACATAATACGAATCATGCATAACAATTAACACAATATTGACAATTCATGACCGTGGTTTGATATCCATGAGATAAATCCAGTCTCCCAGTAGCCTCTGAAGCGAACGCGCACATAACTAAAATCCTCGATTTGAATTTCAATGAAATATAAAGGATATATGGGCGAATCGAGCAGAAATATTCGTAAAATCGAAACAGCAAATATCAGCGTAATCAAAAGTAATGTAATTGATTCTGTACAACATCTCAATAAACGTACAAACAGAGAGCTGGACCGTAGAATGTGACGCATCCGAATTTATGGTCGTTTTATTGTATTTATCCAGACTGTAAACACTGTCGTTTTGCACCATTTTCGTTTTGCATTTCCCTTGTTGCACAATAAATTTTCAACGGCTTTTTCTAATAAAAAACGCTCAAACTGGCGGAATTGTCATTGCAAACAACAGTTTTCATATTTGCCGTTGTGATGTAACCGACGTTAGACCGTTTTATATAAAATATGTAACAAAAATGCGAACCTAACAAAAGACTAATAATTATTTAAGCTAATCGCCGGCCTTTCTACACGTATTCATTTTTTAATGCACCAGTGAAAAGCTAAATAATAGCCTCTCTGGCTCGACGTTATAATCTATTATTATTATTATTATTATTAATTCATTATCTTTATGTATTTTATATTTTTATTATCTTTTTCTATGATTGTTAAAATTTCGCCATTTCGCATCCTACGTACACGACGGATTCACACGGTCTAGGTGTGACGGTTAGTTCTTATTTTTTTTTAGAGATGGCACTGGAAACAAGAGTCGGTTCAAGCATTGTTAGAAGAATTGCACTCATTGTTGGAAGAAAACGATATTCAAACTCAACAGCAAACGACAAAGAAGTTAAACGTTGACCCCCAAGCCATTTGTGATCACCAGCAATATTTTTGATATTTAATACATTGTATAGTTTAAAAAAACTTAATATTCTGATGATAAAATGCTTAACGAAACTTGCGTTATTACGCAATATTGTAATACTACCAAAATACGTTCAAAATAAAATGATTGTAGTGAAAAAATTGCATGTCAGAATAATTTTAAAAAATTCTTACCTCTGTTTGGAAGGTACAAAGCAAGTGACATAAATAGGGATGTTTTGTACCGAGGGCCAATACTTTGCGTTCAATTAATGTGCATTCTACGTCATCATCTTCTAACACCACATCTTTCTTAAGACATTTCACAGCATAATAATATTCAGTGCTCTTTAGCTCGGCAAGGAGTACCTGGAAAATAAAATAAGCATCAATCATTTTGGTTTTGGTAGTTTTCTGTTTTAAATTTGATCTGATCTGTTTTGAATTTGAATTTGATTTTGAAGGACTGGGTTGAAAAATTAAATTATTCCGGATATCCTGAATATTAAAACAGAGGAAAGAGACAGAACGAAAGAGAATTGTCAATCAAGTCAAGGCCCTACTGTGACTTTAATGCTACCGTATATATATATATATATATATATATATATATATATATATATATATATATATATATATATATATATATATATATATATATATATATATCTTCTCCCAGTTTGATACAAGATTCTCTCAATGCTCCACACACATTCTTACACATTCTCACAATGCTCACGGCTCCGCGGATGATTGTAAATTTATTTACAAGAATTCGCGACACCGGGTACTTAAAGGCACAACAAAAAAGTCATGCTGGAAGACCTCCTCGCGAAATGGTAGAGATTAAGGAAGAAATTTTGGAAATTGTCGAAAAAGAACCAAAGACGAGCCACTGACTTTTAAGTAATGTCTGAATAATTGTGGCGTGTTCATATATTTTTTCTCCTTTATTTGGAAAAAGTTCACTTAACTAAATTATAATTATAATTATAATATTAATATATAAATTAATATTATTATTTATATTTTTTTTTAATTATTTATTTATAATATTATATTTTTATTAATATATTAATATATAAATTATAAATTTTAATATTTAACTCCGAAACGTTAACGTTAAAAGTTTGTAAATTTTTTTATAACATTTTTATATCTTTAAAATTTTTGTTCGTTAGGCAAATTTATTACAAAAAAGAATCACTGAGAAATTTGTCTCCGTTTGGTTTTTTGTTTTTACCCAGTGATTCTTTCTTTAAATAAGAACAGGTATTTTTTATATTTTTTGAGTTTTAGACAGTGGCGAAAAACCCAAATACAGGAGAAAAAAAAAATACCACTGACTTTTGTCAGTAGCTTTTACATCAGCAAAACAGAAAAGAAAATTTTACCAAATTTATTTTGGCTACCGACTAGGTCACATTTACAAGAAATTGAGTAAATAATTTCCACAACAACCATGTTTGGGCAGTAGAAAATCCGCATGTTGTAAAAAGAACTCATTTTTAGCACAGATTTTCAGCGAATGTTTGGGCTGGCAACAGATCGAAATCCTCAAGCAATGTGAGCATCCTCAAGCAATCCTCAAGCAAAATACATATGGGGAAAGTTGCATCAGAGAGCGAAGTTCCGAAGAGATCAGGAACAAACTGGACGGAGGAGAGAAAGAGAATCCATGAGAGAGGAGAATCCATGGAGGATCAGAACGAACACTCGAAAATGAGTCAGAATGCTTGCGTGATCCAACCGGGTCTATACGCATCTAATATTATATATATATATATATATATATATATATATATATATATATATATATATATATATATATATAATAGTGGCAACAGTGTTCGTCACCCATATATATATCACCCATATATATATATATATATATATATATATATATATATATATATATATATATATATATATATATATATATATATATATATATAATAGTGGCAAAAGTGTTCGTCACCCACAGAATGCTATATTAAGTAGATTGTGTTAAATTATCTTGGAAAGGTGCACGATTTACCAGCGCGTAGAAATTGCAATCTTGAAGGGTACTTCCATTTGGCAAAAAAAAAAAAAAAAATATATATATATATATATATATATATATATATATATATATATATATATATATATATGTACATATATTCAATAAACAAGACCGTTGCATTTGTGAAAAGTTTATTTTATTCTGGTTACCAATTGAAAAAAGAGTTTAGTCTATATATGTATAATATATCGAAAAAATGCGTATTGATATTTTTCGATAGATAATTAAGCCATAACGAATAATGTTTCAATTAGCCGAGAAGGCTCATTTTAAAGTTTGAGTTAAACCACATGATGATTTATGGCCTCGCTTTAATGTTTTTTTTGTGGATTCGGATTCATCATCGCAAACTAAACAAATGCGTTAATACTTCAGATACTAATTTTGTGTTCGTTTATTTTTTGCGTTGTTGCTGCTGCCGCTGTTGTTACCCGGTTTTTGCGTTTGCGAAATTGAAAACATAGTGCTCTAGTTTCGAAATCACGCCGTTCTGGATCGAGAGAGAGCGAACAAATATTGAAAAAATCGTCCAGGTAAAAATACCGACCTCGAAATTTCGAAAACGTCATTAACCGCGAAAAAAATCGGTTTGAAATAATCATCAGTCTATCGATTGCCAAGTTTTCCATTGCTGTGAATAAGTGGAACTGGAAGTTTTGAGGTCAGTAATGAAAGGGTCACTCTTGGACTAATATAATAGTTACTGAACCATTTTATCTGTACGAGGAAGATACATGCGATTGAATTTCCTACATAATCAGCAATCACAAAATAGTTAACGAAATCATCACGAACACATGAACACACAACTGAAAAAAAAACGAATAAAACCTGAAGCTAAATAAATTGGAATGTACGGATGGAAAAAAAGAAGCTTAGAAAAGATCGACAAACTGGAATTTATAAAACTAATAGGAGAAGATTAAATGGACGGAGAAACTGAGATAGAGCTGTTGGAGAAGGTAAACCGAACAATGGTTATTCTGGACAAAATGGCAAAAACGAATAAAATGTTAAGAAAGAAAACGAAATTAAGAGGCCAATGTAACAACAAAAGAAAAGACTGAAA
This sequence comes from Cosmopolites sordidus, assembly GCA_031761425.1. NCBI lineage: Eukaryota > Metazoa > Arthropoda > Insecta > Coleoptera > Curculionidae > Cosmopolites > Cosmopolites sordidus. Next base: position 59,417 of record JARFXV010000326.1, read on the forward strand.
AATATGAAAAGGAAATGAGAGAAAAAGGAGATGAAACCTCGCTTAAATACAATAAACGAGTCATTGTTGAAAAACTATGTACGTTGAGGAAGGATAAAGAACTTTACAATGAAAGTAATCAACAGCAAACACTAAGGTCAATTAAGGAAAACTGCCTAAAGAAAACAGAACTCATAAAAAAAGAGGAAAATAAGTCTAGGCACAAGAACGAACCTCTGCAACAAAAACTACTTTATACAAAGTGAAAAAGAATATATAATGACAAAGGATATAGGCAGGGAAAGGGACAATAAAACGCGTGTTAAATTATATAGAGACATATCAAAAATTTAAAAAAAAACTGCAAAAAATAATTTTATATCGAAAAAATATCCAAATCTAACGTTCCCGTCTAGAAGTAACATTTCTAGGTCAGTTACTACATAAATACATAAATTTGGTCTAATTATTCCTTAAGTAAATCGTAACTTACTTTTCCGAAACTTCCTTTGCCCAAAACTTTAAGAAAATTGAAGTCGTCCACGCAATATTTCCTAAATCGTGGTATCGTAGTGGCAGGTGGTGTAATACGGCCGCTTTTTTGGAAACTCTGGTAAGTACTGGACTGACACAACTCTTCTGGGAGGTCATTGAAATCTAAGGCAAAAGCAGGATTGGACGCGCTGGATTCAATGTATTGCCAGGGGAGTCCCTACTGTCTGTAGAACCTAGAAAAAAAAAATATTTTTCATTTCTACAGAAGTTATCCAAATTCAACGTCCAATAAAAGAAAGATTAAAAATTACCCATGTAAAGGTATCTTATACCATTCGATGGTATTTTGTGTTATTTTTTTGGGAATAAATTTTCAAAAATTCACTAATTACCATCAAATAAACTAAGTTTTTGTTTAATAATTGCAAATTAATCTTTTTTACGATTAAAGTTTCGAAACACTTACGTTTTCAGAAAAAAAAATCTAAATATTATTTCAAACTACAATTTAAAATATAAGATTTATCTAACAACAGATTTTTGGCTATTTCTATAAACAAAATTATAATTTTTTACTTATTTATTAACGTTTCAGTTGATTGTATAAAACCATCCTCAAAACAATTACAATTCAGTTATATCCTGTTGAATAACAATTTTTTTATTTTTTTTTACATAAAATATGACATTTTTTTGTTAATTTGAATAAAAAAAATATTTTAATTGTCATTGTAAAAATGTTATATTTTATGTAAAAAAAATTAAAAAAATAATTATTCAATTCAAGATATAGCTGGATGGTTTCATAAAATAAATCGAAATGTTAACAAAATACAATAGTGTTTGACCGGGAACGAGCTCCATCCATCACTGCATTTGGAGGGTCGGTCAAACACCCAACAAAAAATGTTTATTTATGCGGGGGAGACGCAGGTTGCTGTGTGTTTCTTAACACACAGTAATATATATATATATATATATATATATATATATATATATATATATATATATATATATATATATATATATATATATATATTGTTTGATCTTGATTATTGACAATTGCTTGATCGGGATGAATTTGACTCAATTTCTTAACCAGATAGTAAATAGTAAAAAGTTGTACAACGTCCAATGAAAAGAACATGGGGGTTCCAAGCACAGGGGTTTTAAATATAGCCAAAGACGCCCTTCATCCAAACAAAATCTTGCCTTGCATTTGGGAGGATTGGAAAGATTCCCATCATCAATGAAAAGGCCAGTCTTGAAATAATATCATATCACGACCATTCGCTTCAAAGGACCCGGCAAAAATTGATTGTTTCAATTGGGATGTTTAGCCCCATCCGTCTTACTCACTGGACGTCGCACCCTCAGACTACTATCTATTCCGCTCCCTCCAAAGTGATTTAGATGGGAAATCTTACACATTAAGCCATGGTGTATCTATTCGAGTTTCCTGTCGTCATTCTTTTCCCTAGAAGCTCCAGCCAAACGAACCAATATAGCAAATTATGAGAAATAACAATTTATATGTGATTTAATAACGAATATAAGACAACAAACCAATAGAGCATCACAATTACCGAAATATCTCAAAAACATAATGTGGAGAAATAGAATCATATCAGAGTGCAAAACAAAAATTCATAGGACAGAATGAAAAGTCAGATACTTTTCCGAGAGACGATAATTATCATCATTAAATCATATCCTGATGGTTAGGGAAATACGCGCTGACAAACTAAAAACAAGTAAGTTGGTAAACTTGAAGAGATTTACCACTAAACACCAAATCACTTTTTTTGAACTGCTCGACCCACGTTTCGCTAACCATGTTAGCATCATCAATAGATTAAATCATCAAAGTTTAGGGTTTTACACCAAAGGTTCCAATAGAAGAATTGAAGTAAGTGGATGTTTAGTGGCAAATATCTTTGACTTTAGTTGGCGAATACAGAGATCGTTGTTTAAAATTAAAACTGCTCACCGATTAACTGTAATCAAAACCGAAATTAACATAAGATCACATCAAAATAGTATGCCTAATTGCTTCTTATACAAACAAAGTCACAGATGTGATGAAAGTCAACCTACGTCTCGCGTACCATCAACAATAATTATAACATTTTGTATGACGCGAAAGTTGAAATTTGTTATTCTTTTATTTCGACCGTAAATTTTGGCGGTGTACCGGCGTTTTATTTTCGTCCGTCCGTCTACGTCACAGTCGCGTAGAACTTGTGACTTACGAGTTTTGTTTAAAATTATGTTTGTCTAATACAAGTACGTGTAAATTTAGACTAGTTCTCGCTGTTTGTCGACTTTGAAACAACGAGTATTAAACTACAGTTTTCATTATTCGATATATATATACAGGTAGTTTCACAGTATATCCGAACTTTTAATAAGGTTCGCTGTCAAACAAACCCGCGCCTGTATGTTTGACATCAGAACAACGTCTGCAAATTATTCTAAATAAATTCAAATATATACATACGAGAGATGACTGAGAAGAGCGAATAAGAAAACACGAATAAATAAACACGACGTTACCATTGTAAAGAAAATTAACGATCGAATGGTGTAGAGAAACTTATACCTTAGAAGATCAAGAAGCAGAGCGTCCACACGATCATTAATAAATTGCTACAAGATAGGGAGGCATGGAGATAGTGGCGGCTCGTGATGGAGGGCGTTGGGGCGCCGCCCCTCCTGCATTTATCACAATAAACATTTTTCCCAGAGCAAAACATCATATTATATTTCCGTTCAATTTCTTTCCTCTAACTCATTTTAAAATATTATTAAAAATTAAAATCTCCAAATGTAGAAGAACGTCTGTCGACCTATCACACGAAATAATGCAGATAAAAATTCCATCCTCTCGCCACAATTTTTACATCGTTAACCTCCAGCGACCGTACGCCACGTCATCTTATCTCTTCGTTGGCGTTACATGTTTTGTTGGTTGCCAGAATTTGGGCGTTTAACTGCTTTCTAAAACATGCCATTTGGACGTAGATTCCTTGCGACCGAGCGTATCGGTAATTAATTTTAAACGCTGATCTGACAGGTCCGGAGCGTTTGATATATCTCGCGTGGTGTTTTTCATTCGAATCGCAAATACTTGTTTTGATTTGGGATTTGCTACGTGTGTACACACTGAGTAGTACTTTTTAAGTAAAAATAATCAATTTTTAATTGCAAACACGAAGGTGTCTGATTTAAAACAGTTAATAATGACTAATTTATGTTTTGGAGGAGAAAGTTGAAATAAAAACTAACGGTCGTCCCACGCCCGTGTTGAATTTGAGTCAAGTTCAAAAATAATGTAAAAATAGGACAAGTTATACGCGAAAATTTGACAATAAACTATATATGAAAGTTTTCCGATGATAGAAAAAGAAGATATAAAGATCGAATTGGATTTTTTTTATTATTCAAAGCCCGATATTTGTCTAAATGAAGACAAAGAATTATTTTGCTTAGAGACATTAAATTTTATATGAAGAAATATGAATAAATTCAATGGGAGAAGATAAACTAAATGCTTTACAATCCATCCTTCAATGTACTTGTAAGTAGTAATAATATTAAATTTGAATGTTTTCCTGGTTCGCCTACTGTATAGAGTTACAATGGCACGAATAGTAAAAAAGAAGAAAGGGGAAAGCAAAAAAAAATCTTCAGCAGCACTATTTTCTTCTACGTCCTCCCACTTTAAAAACCCACGAGCCGCCATTGCATGGAGACAAACCGTGCAGCTATCGACAACATAATATCATTATAACCTTGTGAGGATTACGGAAGGAGAAGACACACAATAAAAAAGATAAATACAACCAGAACAACAAACGTCATCACAACTGAAGCAACACAGATCTCTTTGTGAAGCTGAAAGGTGGTCCTTTAACGGGAAAAAAATCTGATTCTAATATATTCTGCAATCGATGAAAAAAAAATTAAATTGAGCAAAATATTAAATTGAGAACCTAATATTTACCTATACCACACCAGACAATATAAAAAAAGACAATGAAAAGACTCTTGGACAATATCCGTCCGGTCATCGTGAAAAAGCCAACGGAATCTTCCCGTCGGTCAAAAATTATAAATCTTCCGTCGTTCACCTATAGAAAAAAAAACCCCACCATCGAATACAACACAAAAGAAAATATTCAGCGTATTATTCGATATTACCGCTCCTCCAACTTTGGCTTTTTAAAAGCCATGCCGTCGTCCTTTTCAAACTTCTGAATAGAGGGGGCGCGCTTTTTTCTTTCTCTTCTTATTATTTCTGGTTTATCAATACAATATGGAATTAGTTTTTTTTTCAACGAAAAGATTTATACCAGGTTGTTCGAGATAAAACCGAATAAAAATCTTTGTTTTTTATATTTTAGTTAGTGAAATTTAGTAAAAATATACTAATATTATTCATACGAGGTATGTAAATATGAAACCGGCATTTTTGTATAGAAAATACACGTTTATTGTATGAACATGATAAAAAAATATTTTATTCAAAGTATTACCCATCGCTAGCTATACATTTGTCCCACTTTCTTTACAATTTGTGGATCCACGCCAAATAAACTATTGCTGTTTTGAGGTATACCAGACACCAAACCATTTTCGTAAGAAGTGAAGCTCTTCTCGGCAAGTGCGTGTCCCATCTATGCAAATAAGTACTAATCGGACGGAGCCAAGTCTGGTGAGTAAGCCGCATGCGAAAGTATTTCCCAACTAAACGCCTCGATTGTTTCCTTGACCAGTTTTGCTGTGTGTGATGCTACATTATCATGAAGCAAAAGCAAAATCACTCAGTGTTGCCTTTTTAAATATTCTAGTCATTTTTCATGCAAAGTTTGATTCAAATCGATGATTTGCTATTGGTAGCGTTCAGTATTAAAGGTTTCGCCAGATTTGAGCAGCTCATAATAGATAACACACTTCTGATTCCACCAAACACAGATCATTGTCTTCCGTCCATAACGATTTAGCCTTGCAGTCGATGTCAATGGTTCGCCTGGAGTTACCCATGATCTTTTACGCTTATGATTCTCAAAATATATCCATTTGTCATAGCCAGTCACAATTCGATGGGGAAATGACTTTCTTTTGTACCTAGCGAGCAGTATTTGGCAAGTGGTTTTTCGGTTTTTCTACTGTCTTTCATTCAGTTCATATGGAAACCATTTTCTTATCTTCTGGATCTTTCCCATGGCTTTCAAACGTATAGAAGCGGCTTCTCGTGTCACATTTAATTGATCCGCGAATTGTTGCATTTAAGCATCACCCTTCCAACATTTTCGGTTGTCTTCTCGTTCTTCATTTTTCACGTCAAAATCGTCACTTCGTCACTCGTGGATTTTTTTAACCACTCAAAACACTGTGATTTACCAGGAGCATGCTCGCCGTAAGCTTCGACAAGCATTCGATGTGATTCTACAGCAGTGTTTTTCAAATGTATTGTTTTGAGCTAAAAATATTTGTCAGATGTCAACAAGTACATTGACAGCATTGACAGCTAGTTAGAATAGCTGGTTTTATATTTACAGACCTAAGAATATTCAGCAGACATAAATTGTCGTCTTCTGGGCCTGAATTAAAAGCATCTTCGTGGAAAACACGACACTTGTATTGCTTAATATTAATAAAATAACTAATTTGTTATTTTCATTTAATTTGCCAAATAATATTTAACAGCACGTGTAAAACACTGGAAGAAGAACCTGAGATAATTAAAGGTTTCATTTAATTTTATATTAATATAGAGAATTTTATATTATATTAATATAGGATAAAAAAACTATTTGAACAAGACGTTTTTTGTCAATAAGTTATTTATTAATGAATTTATTAATGAACAGATACATATACTAATCTTTTTCAATTAATTATCAAAATATTTTCATTTAAATTTCCAATGTAACATTTTATAATTTTAATAATTGTATTTGAACATGACATACAGTGTGGGACAAAAGTATTACTACCCTGAATCATATGAAAATTATATTATTCTTTCTTAAATATAAAAACAAGTAACTTCATATTATGTATTTATATATTATATACCCATCCTTTTATTTTTAAATAAACAAATTAAAACTTTTTAAACGGAACAAAAAATATACAGAAATTTCAACCTCTCAGAATAGTAGTTTCGATTGATTGCGCGGTTGGCACTTGGTAAAACATAGTAACAATGATAAACTTGAAGAGATTTACAACTAAACACCAAATCACTTCTTTTGAATTGCTCGACGCACGTTTCGCTAACCATGTTAGCATCATCAGGAGATGATTTAATTTCGCCATTCGCGTATTCGCCAACTAAAGTCAAAGAGATTTGCCACTAAACACCAAATCACTTTTTTTGAACTGCTCGACGCAGTTGCTTAAAACGATCAGTTGCTTAAATCATCTCCCAATGATGCTAATATGGTTAACGAAACGTGCGCCGAGCAGTTCAAAAAATGGAATTTGGTGTTTAGTGGTAAATCTCTTCAAGTTTAGTGTTTCACACCAAAGGTCCCAATAGAAGAATTGATCTACGATGGCTACACGGTCAGCAGAACGAAAATCTGATTCGTAAATACACTACTAAAATTAGGCTTATTGGAGCAGATATTTGGTTTCTTAAGTCGTGCCAGATTAATAAAATATTTCCCAATTTTATTAAAGTTAATATTTCAAAATCTTCCAAAATATGTGACAAAATAACTAATTTTGCAAAACAGAATGGTCTTGACTTAGAAATCAAACATTTGTACAGTAAAAGGAGTATTACTTGAAATTAAGGCGTACAATCTTTACAAGAAATTAACTTTTAAATTGACTAATGTAGAACTTGAATGTTGGTGCAAATTTTTCAAAGGAATATGTTCTCAGCAGTAAATAGTAAATTTATTAAGAGAATGTCATCTTTACATAAAAAAAATAAAAAACTCCAAATTGAGCAGTCGAAAGAACATATTCAAGAAAAGAGTATCAACATAGAGGAAAACCTTTCAACTCAAACCTTCGACAATCCAGAACTAAATCTTTTAAAGGCCTCAATGTTGCTTTCCAGGCATCCCGCAGTGCTTTTTGAGGATATGGTAGCCGGTATTGAAACTGGTATTAAACACTTACCGGAGTCTTCCAAAGCTTTCGTTAGAGAGTTATGTTAAAGCAAAATTGCAAAAAATATTTCAAATAAGAATCAAAAAATGCCAAATATGTCTAAGATTGGCAAGCGTCTACGAGAGGATTGTTTTTATTTAAAAGCTGATAAGGGAAATAAGGTTATAGTAATGGACAAACCTGATTACTTTGAACGCGATGAAAAATTAATTCAAGACGGTCCTTATAAACGATTACCAAGGAATCCATTGTCAAAAATGATTAACGAAGTCAGAGATACATTGAAATCTTGTAACAGTCTTATTTTTCCTTCTCTGAAAAGCAAACTACATGTTTCTAATCCAAAAGTGCCAAGATTGTATGCTCTACCAAAAATTCATAACCCAGGAAAATCAATAAGACCAATTGTATCAGCCATTGATTCTCCAACATACAACTTGGCAAAGTGGTTAACAAAGGAATTTGAAAATCTACCAAACCAACTACCTCCCTGTTCTGCGATAACCTCAACCAAATTCATAAAAAAAGTAAAAAAAAACACACATCTACAGAAAGGAGAGGTTTTGGTTTCCTTTGACGTTTCATCTTTGTTTCCGAGTGTCCCGATTCCACATACCTTGAAATATTGAGGGAGTTACTAGAGTTAAACGGTTTTATTAACAAGATCAGATAAAATCATCTCCTGATGATGCTAACATGGTTAGTGAAACGTGCGTCGAACAGTTCAAAAAAAGTGATTTGGTGTTTAGCGGTAAATCTCTTCAAGTTTAGTGTTTCACACCAAAGGTTCCAATAGAAAAATTGAATAACAATGATAATAATTAAAACACTTCAAATTTGTTTTATAAAATATTCTCTGGCATGTTTCGGCCTCACGACCATTCTCAAAGAGAGTTATATATAAACTAAACTAAAGTTTCAAAGTGCTGTTAATTAAGGTCGGTTTTTTTGGTCTCGTTAAATTCATGACACTTTCAATAATTGGGGTATCTCCGAAGTCAAGCTGGGCGTTTGTTAGATTTTTACAGTCGTATGTGGCTTTTTTAATATCGGAAATTTCCAAATAATTTAACAGGTTGCTTTTATAGTACATAGTTTTATAGTACATAGTCTCAATAATGAGACTATGTATTAATTTGACATTACTTGTATTCACAAAATGGTTCTGTTACAATGTTCGACAAAGCCCGTCTTTCTTTGATTATGTAAAATTGAATATTTGTGTTCTTTTAGCCTATCTTTGAGAGATCTGCCCCTTTGGCATATATATATATATATAAATATAAAAAAAAAATATATATATATATATATATATATATATATATATATATATATATATATATATATATATATATATATATATATATATATATATATATATATATATATATATATCCCCTTTGTGGATTAGACCTTAACGTTGTAAAGGGGTTTGAGTAGGGCAATGAAGCTTTGAGGCTATGCCGTCTGGAGCCTATGCTCCTGGGAGGGTCACCCCTGGCAGACAAGTCACTGCAAAGACCTCAGACTAACATGATTCAAAATCTGTCAACCCGCATTGGACCAACGTAGCAGATTACGGCCCATGCTTTCAATATGAAAGTACAATCTCGAACACGGACCTCATTCCCCGGGGGCCAAGGAGCAACTACCTACGGCAGCGGGAAGACCTGCCCCAAAGCAGATAATGCTAAGAATCACCGGGTTAGATCAGGCTGCCATTGGACTTTTGACATTGCTACTGTGAATATACGGACAATGAAAACAGATGCCCAACTGCAAGAACTAGTGATCGAACTTGATAACATAAATTGGTATATTATTGGGCTATGTGAAACACGAAGAAAGGGCGAAGACCTAATTCAACTGGATTCAACTGGTCACGTACTATACAAGTACGGTGTACGGATAATGGACGAGGTACGGATAATGGACGAGGAATTGGATTCCTCATCAGTCGAAAGCTGAAGGACAGTATAGTAAAATTTGAAAGAATATCTGACCGACTAGCCCAATGCGTCATTCAGCTTAATAAAAAGTTTAGGCTTCAAATCGGATTCGGATAAGGAAATTGAGGAATTTTATGATTCTGTGGCCCAGCTTTTATACAAGGAGAAATGTAGGTACAAAATCCTGATGGGTGATTTTAATGCCAGAATTGGAATAGCAAGAATTGGTGAAAATGCAACTGGCCCATATGGTGAGCGGGACAAAACTGGTGAGCGGGACAATAGAGGTGACAGATTAGTTGATTTTGCTGAAGGACAAGAACTTTATATTATGAATTCGTTCTATAAGAAAAACATCAGCAGAAAATGGACATGGAAAAGTCCATCTGGACTCACAAGTGAAATTGACTACATCATGACCAACGATAAAACAATATTTACCAAATGTACTGTCCTTAAGAATTTTAATGTTGGATAATATTAATGATAATAATTAGATAATTAATATTAATATAATGATAATAATTAGATAATATTAATGTTTTTTTTAAATCGTTTGTGATTCTGGAACTTAATTTTTGAATATAGTTTATAGAATGCCATTTTTTAGAATCTTTTTCGGGTGTTGCTGCATAAAAATGTTTAATGTTTTTCTTAACCTTGTTTTTTATCATTTTATCTATAATGCTGGGTTGATATCCATTATTCTTTGCGATATTTTTGATAGTAAGTTCTTTTTCATAGCTGTCTTTTTTAAAGTAGGATCATTAGAATATGGAATCAGTCATGGAATGTAAAAATGTCAAATTTTATTGCATGCCCACATGGCATTTGAGTCCAACAAATGCCATGTATTATCTGGATGGTTAATGTCAGGCAATTGAGGGTTTCAAGCCATTTTTTTAACATTATACAGCAACCACAGCTTCATTTTCTTAGATATATGCTTAGGACCATTGTCCTGCAGGCAATACAAATATTCTTTCAGACTAAGCTTTTTAGCACTGTCGATTAAATTACTGTTTATTATCTCCTCAATAACTTCTAAAAGTTCGAAAGCAACTGAAAAATAGACCAAGAGTCCAGATTGTGAACCCTGGGGAGTAGGCAGATTAAGTCCTCGGGGCAAATCAACTAAATTCTCTCGATAATGGCTTCAAAGTGAAAGACGAATCGTCGAGATTTTACAAATCTAAAATGCGATACTACCCGAGAACCTCGTAATTATGTATATAAATGGGACCTGGAGCTCTTTTAATGAGCTTTAAAATCAAAAAATAATGCAGATATTTCTGAAAATCTGCACTTAAACAACAATCTAAAAAGACAGTGCTGAAAATTATGTGACACAGATAATAATTTTATTATTATTAAAATTATTATTTATTGTTTGCAAAATAGAAATTTAAATTATAAATAAACGTGTTAGTAACAAGCCAGGTATGTTTTATTATTTAGACATCTACCTACTGGAAACGAAAATAACCCGATAAAAATACTAAAATTACTAATGTATTGTCGAAATTTTTATATTTTGGGAGAAAGAGAGAGAAACAAACTACGTGCTTTCTCTAAAGATTACACCAAAATGTAAAATACAGGGTTGTCTAGAAATTTTTTTTTGTTTTTTATTGCAAAGAAATGACATTAGATATTTGTATGCAGAGATCTTGACCTTTATGTTTCGGCTTTTTAAACAATTTTATGAATGTACTCACCAAGAGCGTAGCCACGTCCAATAAAAAAAGTTTTGTGGAGATTTAGCCAGAACCCCGGAAGACTAGTACTGAAATAAAATTTCGATTGACTTGAATAATATTGCAACTAATAAGTTTTAACATTTTCTGGTGTCTAAATAAAATCATTTTTTAATAAGTACTTTATATTAGGTATTTTTATTTTGCCCTCTTCTGGAAAAAATCCTGGCTACGCCGTTGGTACTCACTCCTAAAATTTTCTGATTTCCATCTGCAAAATATTTTTGAAACGAAATTAATATAGCTTCAATTAAATAGCTTCAATAAGTCCTTAGAAAATCTAAGAGATGGTGATCACAGCACCGCAAATGGTTTGTTTTTAGTAAGCATCATTATTTATCAGATAGCTGTGAAAGTCTCAGTTATATTCATCACATGGTTTCATTTTTGTTGTAGAGTGAAGCAAGCAACTTTTGTTTATTTAGAAAGATTGAAAAAAGTGAGTTTCGAGTGCTGATTATTAAAAACTTATATTTAAAAAGCTTAACACTGAAAGAGATCAAAACTGAGTTGGATGAAATTCATGGCACCGTCTGCTCCTATGTTTGCAACTGTCTATAATGGGATAAATGAATTTAAACGTGGCCGTACATCCACAAAAGATGAACATCGGTCGGGAAGTCCAGTGGAAGTGACTACTCCCGAAATGAATGGCAAAATCGACGACATGGTTGTTTGTACAGTGAGTACTGTTGAGTACAGTGTTTACAATTTTGCACGAAAAATTGTGTGCAAAAAATTTCGGCAAGATATCGTGTGGTCGACTGTGAGGCTGTTTTGTCATTTTTTGCACACCTGTACAGTTTCAATCATAGAATTAAAGTTCGAACATTTACCGTATTCAACGAATTTAGCCCCCAGAGATTTTTTTTATTTTTGAACCTAAAAAAAGGCTCAGCGGACAACCGTTCCCATCGAACAAGGATATAATCGTCCAAACTGATACCTATTTTGAGCACCTTCCGAAATCTTAATGTTAAGACGGCTTAAAAAAGTTGGAGAAACGCTTGGAAAAATGTATAGAGCTAAAAGGAGATTATTTTGAAAAATAAAAAAAATCTACTTAAAATAATTTGTTTTTCTATCTTTTCCTAAGGACTTATTGAACAACCCTCGTATAACAATAACAGGGACTGAAATTATGAAACAAAATAACAGTCAAAGTCCTAACAACAAAGATAATGTTTCTACATTCGAAATAATATAATGGATTTAAATATTTGTCCATACACCACATGTACCTTGTCCACACACCACAAAGAGAAAAATCTTTGTTCATACACCACAACCTCCATTTGTCATTCGCTATTTCTCCCTACATCCAACAACAGCATCTTTACAACGAGCAGAAAAGATATTCTAACAGACAAAAATAGAAAAAATAACAGTTCGTTTCCATTGTTTTTAGTTATATTCTCAACTTCAATGTTTAACTTAAATCTATTATAAGTTCAGTTCTCATAGTACAGTGAGAATTGTGTATTTTTCATTAAATTTAAAATGAAAAGACAAATAGTTGTACAAGGACGGCAAATTTTTAAAAGTTAATACAATAAAATATTCAAGAAAAGATATTTTCACAGCTTGATAACAAAATTGAAAAATCCAGTTCAGAAAAAGACGGACCACCAAGTAACTCTAGAGACGCATCAGACCTGACTCCTCTCCAAAAGAGAAATCAACAATGTCGCCAGACCGAACGTCACCAGTCTCATTGCTTTTTTCAAGAAGAATCTAAAAGTTTCCTTAAGAAAACATCCCTCATGCATCTCCTTAACGAAAAAGCGAGCTTATTAACGTAAATTCTTCTAAAACGTTGTATTCGCTCAAATATCATTAAGTTCAGAGATTGAATCTGAGAATATGCTCCGAATAAAAAGCAAAAATATAATATTTCCAATCTCTTTAAAGATTTTGTTAAGAATTTCCAGACGGTATTGCCTGGAAAGTTATTCAACGTAGAAAATAAAATTGAAAAAGAAAATATAAACGTAATTTAAAAAATAATCCTTAACCGGAAAAGATGTATCCATTGTTACTACACCGTCACCTAAAGAGTCAATTGGAGTCATCCATTTGGAGTTTCACGTTTGCTTTGAAATTGGAGTAATGGTCTAGTAATGAAACCGATCTAGCGAATAGAACCGCGTGCTGTCCAGTTGTAAAAACTACTAATGAGATTTATGTAATTGTGATTTTCCACTGACAATAGTTTGTAATTGTGTCTGTCACTGTCTATTTTTCGCTTCTTTTTCATACTAGTAAATCACACACAAAAAGTCAAATCAAAATACTGTTACGTATGGGCATTGATCTGTTCGAAGACGTCTTTCAAACGAGGTTACACACTACTTTCCATATTCCATAACGGACAATCTCGCTTCCTTCGCCTTCCCTAGGCAGACTGACTCGCGGTCGCGCCGCTAACCTTTTTATACTCCAATTACTGCCATCTCGAAGTGAGTGGAATGCACCAGAACTTTCTCGAACCAACGAGGTTATTCACGAATGTTTAATTGTTACTGCGCTTTCGAAAATACTACTAGCGCCATCTGTTGGCGATAGAGGGTACTACAACTATCTATTTCCGCTTTTGACCACCAAATTTCGTCAAGTGTCACGGACATAACAATACACAATAGTAATTGAACTAGCGAATTTAGCAAGCGTATGTTCATTTAGGGCACGTACTCAGCGAGTAGTTTAGAAATTATAAATATTTTCAGGAAAATTAAAACGGTTTTGGCCCTTGGAGCTTACTGGAGTAATCATTATGGCCTTGAGGCTCGAAAGTTTGGAGACGCCTGCTCTAGTCGAAAATTGGATATTTGATGATCTAAAATCTGGAGAATATTAAGTGAAACCCAATTCGTTTAAGACAGAAGAAACCCTAGATTAAACCAACAACAACCATTTCATTCATTGAAGGTGATTGTTTGAACGGCCATGCCAGCGAGTGGTATAATCGTTCCTTACTTTTTTCAAAAAATTGTCGAACATTTTGTAACTAATAACCGTGTCGGTTAATAATGTCGATTTTATTAACAGATGGAGTTACTAATACATTTGTTAGTATAAACTAATATTGAGGGTAAGAATACGCCTGAGGGTTTTGGAGGGTATGATGGAGGGTTTTGGAGTGTAAAGATGTGCCATTAAATGCCAGTTCGTTATTAACTGTCATTGTGCAAAAAAAAACAAAGTATTTCATAGCTTAGAATATGTCAAATTATGTACCAGAAAAAGTCTTCTTTCACTTGAAGAAAAAGGCTGCTGAAAGTTATTGATCGTTGGTTGAAGCTGATGGTGAATATGCTCTAACCCAAAAAACTTGTGAACGATGATTTAAACGCTTTAAAGGTGGTGATTTTGATATAAAAGACAAGGAGCGTCCAGAGCAACCAAAAACTTTGAAGATACAGATTTGCAAACAGCATAAGGACGAAGACTTAACTCATACGTTGAAACAATTGGTAGAGGCATTGAATATTGAAGATCCACCATTTTCTACATGCATTGAGAAAGATCCAGGAGCATGCATTGAGAAAGATCCAGCAGAAAACCACTTGTGAAATTTTGCTTGCCAAATAGTAAAAAAAGGTTTTTTTCGTCAACATCACAACCAGCGCAATATACATGGAAAGCTTTACTGGTATTTGATGGGATAGTAGAAGAGAAGTGTGTATTACGAACTACTGAAACCTGGTGAAAAGATTACTGGCGATCGATACCGACAACAATTGATAAATCGAACCAATACCCAAAAACACGATAAAATCATTTTTCAACATGACAATGCTCGGTCCCATGTTGCAAAATGTGCAAAAAACTATTTGGTAAAACGTTAAATGGGACGTCCTACCCCACACACCATATTCACCAGACTTGGCCCCTTCCGACTACCACTTATTTCGATCAATGCAATACGTACTTTCAGAACAAACTTACATTCTGACGAATAAGTGAAAATTTGGCTTGAAGAATGGTTGGCATCAAAAAAAACCAAAAGTTCTTTTGACACAGAATTAATTCATTAACAAAAAGATAGGAAAAAGTTAAAGCTAACTACAGCCAATACTTTGGTTATTAAGGTAATTTATTTTATGAAAATAACAAGAGAGGACGCTCAAATTTTGCGAATAAATCAACATTATTAATCTAAAAGCCCATTATTAATTCTGTAAAATAAATGTGTAGATAGATAAATATAGCCATATTATAGGCCTTAAGGCACACAGCTTTGTAATTCGTCTCCATGTTTTCCTGTCTCTAGTCATTGTCTTCCAGCCCTTCATCTCCTTCTCCTTCCATGACAAACTTTCTCTATCACTTCCTTGCTCTTCCTTGTTCTTTTTTACTTTGTGGTTTTCCCCACGCAATCTTCCTCACCACTATATTCTCTTTCATTCTCTATATGTTGCCCACCTGTTGCAGTCCTCTCGATTTTACTATAGTTTAATAAATTTTCTTAGTATTTCTTCTCATATATAAGCTTTCTTCTGTATAAGCTAAGCTTCTTCTATTGCTATCCTTTTATTAATCCTAATTATAGGGTGGCGGGGCTGGCAAAATGCCACGCGCCCCCCGGTCCGAAAGGCCGCAGCTCAGAAGTAACCCAAAATTTTTAACAAAATTTAGTAAAAATTATAAATTTTATATAAGTACATAAAATCAATTAAAGTTAGATACAACTAAAGACCGTATACAAATCCAAATACATTATTAAGATTTAAACGCATTCATAAGAAAAGGATGTCGAATTTTAGAACGCATTCATTGGTTGTTTCATTTTTTGTCGAGGTACTTTGGTGGCGCGTGCGAGCTAGTGATGCTCGGGGAATTCCCGCATTTTGTTAACCAAGAAAGTACTTTTTTCGTGGCGCTGGCGAGCTAGCGACGCACGATGTTAGGGGAATCCCGGATTTTTATTTTTTAAGTACGGAGAGCTCAACTACGCATTCTTCGTTTAATTGTTATGACAATTGATCATTTGTATCTTCGATTTTTCGTAGTTTTTGTTTTATTGAATCTACAAATAGAGGCAAAATAAAGTTAATTGTGAAAGTTAGATATCAACATATCAAGTTCTAGAAAATATCTAAGTGGAAGCGAAAAACGAAAGGGAAAGAGGAAGTTTGAAGAAAAAAATAGAAAATTACCTAAAATTAGTCAGTACTTTATTGATGAAAAAGCGAGTGAACAATACGCCGAAAGTTAAGAATTGGGCGTAACTAAAAGTAACAGTACAGCAAATGTAGCACCCGACACCAATATATATCCAGATCCAGAACAACTACAACAGGGTACAAGCAAAAATCAAAGTGAATCATATGTTAGTATGAACAATATTGCATCTTCACCATCTTCACCAACTTCTTCATATTACTATGCAGAGTTTTACAGTCGCGCTAGGTACGGTTTGATATTTTGGGGTGGGTCGCCTCATCTGATGCGTGTTTTCAAAATACAAAAAAAAGATAATTCGATTGATGAGTGGGGTGTCACTGCTGGCAACATGTCGACCAATTTTTAAACAATGCAGGATTTTGACTCTACCATCACTATATATTTTGGAGATTATCATCTTTGTTAGGCGAAATTTTGTAGCATTCGTAAAAAACTCTATGGGACAAGACAGGCTGACTTGACCTACGTAACTTGACCATTCTGTCTATTGAAGATTCTATGCCCCGATCTTTGAACTTTGATGAAAGCTCGGAGAAAAGAATTTTATTAATAAATATCTTGTTAATATTAAATTGTTATTTCATTAAAATTATGAAATACCTATGCTTGTTAAAATGAGATTTTTTTGATATTTAACTGAAATGCACACAATATTAGTAATACTGTTAGGTAACTACTTAAGCAATTTATTAAAATTAAATTACAACGTGACGATTTTTACTGGGAGGACCCCATTCGATGAATTTGCCACGGGCCTCAAATGGTATAATTACGCCAATGCATTCCCATCTTAAGAGTATCTCTTCTCCTTATTGTTTAGTACCCATGTTTCACATCAGTTCAATGAAGGTGGCCTCAATACTGTCTTATATAATCTTAATTTGGTATTTCTGGATATTAGTTTCGATCTCATTAGATATTTCAGGGCGAAATCAGGGACTCTCAAATAAACCAATTCTTCTAGGCTTTCCAAAGTTATTCTTCCTAGTTCTGTATCCACTTCTACTTTCAGGACACTTTCTTGTTTCCTCTTTACACAACAATTGTGAACTTTGTTCTAATTTTAAAAAGTTTTTATTTATTCCTGACTAAGTGACAATGATTTGACTATCCTCTGGAAAAAAGATCTTACGAAACCAAATATTTGAGAAAAGAATTGTTAATGAAAGTTGGACAGTTTTTAAATGTATAAGAAAACAGTAACTCTTACCTTTTCTAACTTTTTCGATGGCCTCTACAACAAGTTTCTGATTGATACCGCACAAATTGGGCATCAAATTTTGACATTTCTTGTGGCAGTTCACGTCGCACTCTGAAGAAGGAATCTATATTATATTTAGCTTTTATCCTATATTGCCAATATTTTTATATCTACAATGTTTTTCTGCCTAGCACAAAAATGTTTTGATGCAGTATAAGTAAAATATTCCAGGACCGGTCTTAAATCAACGGAAAATATTTGATACATCAGACGTTTATATTTTATCACGGGAACGATGCAGGACTGACGTTAGACGAAAAAGGCGGACGTTCCAGTTGAAAAATAAAATTTTACAACTCGCTATTGGAAAAAGATTTACGACTCTTTTCGTATACAGAATAAAACGGGAGCTGCAACGGCAGGTAAGACTTCAAAGTGTCGTGGATTGATTTACATAACAAATTCGTTCGGGATATTTCTAATAAATCTACAAAATATGAGAAGATGATGATCGTGAATAGACTTATTGTTCTTTTATTTTTACTTGAAATATTTCGATTTTCCTAGCGTACGGTCTATGTCGTGAAGAATTTCGTCTTTATATCTATAGTCGTATCTGTTAAGATAGTCATTTAGGAACTTAAAGACGTGAGGAATAAGATAAAATAATGTATGTCATTCAATATATTTTTAGTTATAACGGGGACGATATGACATACTCTGTATTAGTCCAAGAGCCCGTGAATGCCTGACCTTCGTTATTTTATAAAAAGTGAAAGTTTTTCAGTGCATGCTACCAACACAGGTAGGAACGATGGAATACTATAAAATTTGGGACATCGTGGCTTTAGCAGCTAACAGGTAGCGAAAGTGCATAACATACCTACTTAAATTTATTTATTATTTTCTTCGGAATAATATTATAAATCACGTCATCCATTGCCAGACATTTCATATCGTGGCAACCCCTTGCCAGACACCCTTAAACTTTATAAAAATGTAACTGTACTTACGTTATAGTATAAAAGCTAAATTTTATACATGTTACTTGGGTAACTATTAGAAGATGTTTACTAAGTAGCCAGACAGTTTCGACAGTTCTAACCACAGGTCATTCAAACATACAGGGTAGGTGCGAGTGTTAGGCAATTTACATCCGTGTAGGTGCCTGTGAGATAGTGAGTTAGGGTTTATACGGCCCTTCACTGCGCATCTTTCTTTTAATCAGTACATTATATATGTATTATATATACTGACAGTACACGTTTTACTATTTATTTGTGCAGTTTATAAAATAAATGTGATTCAATTTTGATAAAGTATCATCATAGGAGACGTACTAATTTGTATTAGTTGTAAAAAAATAGTGGCAAAATAATATTGTTATAATATTGTTTGTTAAAAATATCAATCAATTTTGAGACTGCGAAAAATACATAACCTCAAATACAAGGACATTATTTTACCTAGTGAATATACGGACAGTGGTTATCCCAGGGAATGTTATAAATAATTTACAGGAAAATATTTCACCTCTAAATCTACAAGATCTAAAAAAACCGTTGAAATAGAGAAAAAAAAAGAAACAAAAAAAGAAGCAAGTATACCTATAGTCAATTCATCTTCAGCAACATCATTTTTACCTGAGTTGATCGTAGAACCATCTCATTCACAACCTTCACTTACATCACTCACAGAATCTTTATGTTAGTTTATTGCTAACAAAAGCATTAACATAAATTCTAAACGGGGCCATTCTTTCGTTGTTAATGACTCCAACAGCATAGAATCAAGGGTTGTGGAAGAGTTATCAGGTTCAGAACATGAAGAGGCTGATACCAAAATAATATATCATGCGTGTAGCATTAACAACCAAGCGAATATAGTGATCAGAAGTATCGATACTGACATCATGATACGGTCATATGCACCTTCTATAAAATGATTCACTTGTTTGGTTGGAAGCTGATAGGTACCGGAAACAACTTGAAGTATGTAGACCTCACAAAGTTAGGAGATCTATTTGTAAGGGCTTGCCTGGATTTCATGCAATCACAGGTTGTGATTATAATCCTGCATTTTTCAAAAATGGAAAATGAAGGCCTTAAAAATATTAGCAAAAACAGAAAAATATCAAAAAGTTTTCACTAAATTCGGTGACAGTGAATTATTTGACAATACTGATAAGCAACAAAACACGTTTGACATTATACAATAGTTTTTATATGGAGTTTACTATGTTGGTGAGATAATTGGTGTTGATGCTGCTCGGCTTCAACTGTCCAAAATACGTATACGGTCTCAGATATTAATGAAGCGTTTGATCGTAAAAATTGACCCACCCATTCCTTCCATTGGAGGGCACATGTTTCGCACATGACGCAGGTTGTTGTGTATTCCACATGAGATTGTGGAACCCAGCAGTTGGGTGTCTGATGACACCCACCACTCTTGTCTCTTTGGTCTATTGGCGAAAGTTGGCGAAAAGTATGGGTTGTTGACTGTGGATCGGTTCTTCCTATTCTTGATAAGAGAGCACATATCGGTGCCCTGAAGAGTCTGGACATCAAGAGACGAAACATGTGCCCTCCAATGGAAGGGATGGGTGGGGCCCGTCCCCAGTCAAACAATCAACAATATGTGTATATATATATATATATATATATATATATATATATATATATATATATATATATATATATATATATATATATATATATATATGCTCATATATTTTTAGGTATTCATAATTGTATTAACTTTTTTACATTTTTACAGAAACTAACGAAAAAAACGATATTGAAAAAGATCAAGCAACGAACTGGAGTACCAGTGATGAAGATAATGAAGACTATAATCGTCTATAATGATGAAAATGAATAAAATAATTAAACCTGTCTTAAAACCTTGTAATAAATTTATAAATCCTTATTTTCTGTTATTTGTATATAGTGGCTATGAATACAATTAAACTATTTTTACATTAAATTTATTAACACTATATATAAATAAACAAACAAACTTTAATGAAATATCGAATTTTGTATTAAACTGAATTTTAAAAATGAAGTTCATGACATTCCAAAACATTATTTACAAATTTATTGGGTTTATTTTTTTTAATTATTTATCAATATGAAAATTATAATCAACTTTTTAAACACTGATTTTTTACTCATAAATAACTGCATAATAATATTAGGCGATCGACCCAAATCCTCGCTTTCGCACCTCTCTAACGATTTACCATATATGTTTGTCTGGTCACGGGGTTAGAACTGTGGACACTGTCTAGCTACTGAGGAAACATCTTCTAATAGTTACCCAAGTAACATGTATAAAATTCAGCTTTTATACTATAATATAAGTACAGTTACGGTTTATTAATGTTTAAGGGTGTCTGGCAAGGGGTTGCCACGATATTAAGTGTCTGGCAATGGATGGCGTAATTTCAAATATTACTCGGAAGAAAATTACACTGAATTATTTGATAAATATAAGTTGATATTTTATACACCTTTGCTACCTGTTACCTGCGAAAGCCACGATGACCCAAACTTTATAGTAGCCCATCGTTCCTACCTGTGTTGGAAGCATGCGCTGAAAAACGTTTAGCTTTTATAAAATAACGAAGGTCTGGCATTCACTGGCTCTTGCTCTATATAGTGGACGCATGTTCAGACAGTACAGATTAATATACTTCTTCAATACAGATTAAATTTCCATTTACTCCCAAACCCACTTGATTTATAAATGTGGCCAACTAACACGGCAAGTTGGTAATGATTAACACGAAATCAGTAAGTTTTTTAAACTACGTCATAGGTATATTGATTTTTGTTTAGTTTTTATAAATAAACTTAACTCTTTTTTTAATTATATACTCAGTTTAGCACTATTAACGAAAATAAACAAGATTTGACCAGGCCACACTACTTTACACCTAAAGTTTAAAAATATTAAAATAACTCCACCGCAGTAGATGCCATGAAAGGAACAAAGAAGAAGAGAAGCGCACGTCATAGATTTTTTATGAGATTTCTTTTAAAAAAGCAAAGTATTTCAGAGGCGCATTTAAAACATTTTTTGTTGCTCAGGAAATATAGGGCAAATTTTTTGGAATTCCAATGACACTAATCAGTGTAAAAAAAATATATTATGAGCAACTGTATGGAAAGAGTCACAATACAACTAATAATTTTGACATAACACAAGGTTTTCGGCTAGGCGATGGCCTCAGGATCCGGAAAAAAACGCAAATACCTTTGCAAGACCATTGTATTTCAAATATGCCGCTGCTAATTGCGTGAATATTCAGCGAGTCACAATATTTTATTTGGTTTTCCACTTTCGGTTTGCTGTGTATTCACATCTATTTTAGAGTACCTGATAAAATAATTCTCTCAAATACAAACAAAATCCCACTGTTACTGTTACTTACAACGTTACTGAAACCAGTAGCGAGTTTTTTTTCCAAGATGGCGTTGACATGGTGGCCTCGCCGTTACTTCTCGTTGTACTAGGATATCAAGGATTATAGTTTATCATTAATTTAACTTAAGAAATGATTACCAGTATGTCGGAAAAATAACGAAACGTATATAAATTTAAAGAAAACTACTAGCGCCATCTATTAAAACAATATATAAACTAAATAATGTATATGTCATCTAGAAAACAAAACCTTCATCATTAGAATCGATAAACGGGTTGTCAAATTTTAGCACTGAAAGTGACAGTACCTTTTATCACTTCGTCATAAAAACACGATGGAACAAAGAGCTTTCCAGGACGGTGATGGTTTATAAGACGGTCCAAAGGCCACCCAAAAAAATAGAAATCGCGATGAGTTGGTGGAAAAAGTTGCACAGGGTCAAAATGTCACTGGTGAATATTATCTGGGTCTCATGGGACGTTTCTAGAAGAGAATCGTTCGAGCGAGGAGCGTATATCGTGAATTTTTGACGAAAAAATAAGTATGTGTGCATCAACATCCTCCATATTCGCTTGATTTATCTCCGTGTGGCTATTTCCAGTGTTGCACAAGTCCAAGAAAAACAAATGTCACTGTGGCGATTCCGAAAAACGAAATAAAAAATCTGTACTGGCTTTGGTTGAAGTTGCCCAGGGGCGTATTTTGAATAAATAGAAATCATTTTAATAAAATAACTAATTGTTTTTTTTTATTTAAAAAGTTTCGATATTTTTCCAACATACTGTGTAATCTGAAGAACAAAGGTTACGAAACCTGCCTTGATTCATTAAACAGAATTGTGTAAACCTATTTGAGTAATATGGATTATCTTCCAAGAAAACGTAGCATTAAAAATGACAAACAGAAACATAATGGGATAATATTTAATGGTAGGAAAATGGATATTTATTTTTAACGTAATCGTCTCTACATGCGATCCAATGTTGTTTTTTTTTTAGACTTGGCTAGCGATCAATTTCCAAAATAAAAATGGTGAAAACAAATAAATAATTAGCAGCAGGGTTCACGGCAGCAATCGTCAAAACAACAGTCATGAGTTAAAAAAGAGTAAATATAAAATTATGATTACAGCTGTCGATATTATAAATTACTTAACGTTTTCTATTTTTTTAACTCTGGAATTTTTTTACGTAGGATTTATTTACAACAGGTAAATTTACATTCCAACTGTATACAGAGTAGTTTTTTAACTCTGCTATAAGATTCACGAAACAGAGTCAATCTTTTTATTCTTTTTCTCTTAAGAGTTTAAGTACTATTTTGTTCTATTCATATGTTATATATTGTTATATTATGTTTTCTTATTTTTATTTATATATATATATATATATATATATATATATATATATATATATATATATATATATATATATATATATATATATATATATATATATATATATTATAGTTGATTTTGCTGAAGGACAAGAACTATATATTATGAATTCATTCTATAAGAAAAATATCAGCCGAAAATGGACATGGAAAAGTCCATCTGGGCTCACAAGCGAACTTGACTACATCATGACCAACGATAAAACAATATTTACCAATTGTACTGTCCTTAACAATTTTAATGTTGGAAGTGACCACCGAATTGTACGAGCAAGGGTTCGGATTGACTGTCGAAAAGAGCGGGAAAAAATGGTAAGATCAAAGAAGGGCAAGGTGGATTCTGGAAAACTGCTGGAGAGAGGAAGCGATTTTGAGATTGCTTTGTCAAACCGGTTTGCTGCGTTACAAGATCCAGAGGAGGTGGAAATATCAGTTCAATATGAAGAAATCGCCAACAATGTACTTCAAACGGCTGCTTCAATAGCACCAGAGGAAAAATGTCTCAAACAAACAAAAATCTCCAGTGAGACCATTGATTTAATGAAGAAACGGCGAGCAATGAGAAATGCAGGTAGTCCTTTTGGCAGGGTCGAGTACACTGAGCTCTGCAAAACTATAAGAAAACGTATCAGAGAGGACACGCGCCGATTCAATATGCAGCTAGTGCAAAAAACCCTGGAAGAAAACAAAGGAATTAACAAAGCTAAACAGAAGCTGAGAAACAAAAGAACGCAAATATATGCTTTAAAGCGTGAGGATGGCACAGTGTGCAGGACGCGTACCCAAATGTTAAAGATTGTCAGAAGGTTTTATTCCCAGTTATATGAAGATCAGAGCCAGTCAGGGACCGCAATACCCACGGAAGAACAATATATAATACCAGATATCCTAGTGGAGGAAGTAACAAATGCTATAGAATTGATGAAGAACGGCAAGGCTCCAGGAAAGGATAGTGTAACTGTCGAAATGCTAAAAGCTGGTGGTCGGACGTTACATAAAGCACTGGCAAAATTATACTCAAAATGCCTCAAAGAACAAAAAGTACCTGACTTATGGAAAAATGCAGAAGTGATCCTTTTACATAAAAAAGGAGCACAGGAAGATTTAAAGAACTACCGTCCAATAAGCCTCCTATCAGTGATGTACAAAGTTTTCACTAAGATAATTTCTAAAAGAATATTTAAAAAACTGAATGACGCACAACCAAGAGAACAAGCAGGATTCAGAAGTGGATTCAGTACAATGGATCACATCCAGGTTGAACAGCAGGTCATAGAAAGGCACAACGAATACACCATGCCACTGTGCTTGGCTTTTATCGATTACGAAAAAGCATTTGATTCCATTTCAAAGCATGCGATAATGGATGCACTGCTTAGCCAAGGTGTAGAGAGAGCCTATGTAAACCTGTTAGAATCGATATATGATGGAGCTACAGCCACAATTCACCTTGATGATCTTGAAGTGGGAATTAATATAGAACGAGGTGTACGGCAGGGTGACGCAATATCGCCTATTCTTTTCTCGGCTGGCCTTGAAGAAGTATTCCGTAAACTGGATTGGGAACAGGATGGGGTAAAGATCAATGGTGCAAACTTAAACCATCTTAGATTTGCAGATGATATTATTCTCATTTCACAAGACCCAGAGGAGCTGCAAAAACGCATACAAGAACTGCAAAGGGCTGGCGAACCATTTGGCTTGAAAATAAACCTGAAAAAGAGTCAGGTTATGTTCAATAACTTCGCTCAGGACAGAAGAATTTCAGTTTTAGGAAGGGATTTAGAGATTGTGGACAGCTTTGTATATCTTGGGCAGAGGATTTCCATGGAGGGGAATACCGCCCGGGAGGTGGAACGGCGTGTTAAATGTGGCTGGCAGGCATTTGGTAGGCTCAACATAGTGTTTAAGAGCAGACTCCCATTTTGCCTGAAAAGAAAAGTATTCGATCAGTGCGTTCTACCCGTTATGACATACGGAAGTGAAACCTGGACACTCACATCGCAATCAATTCAAAAACTTCGGGTGGCACAGAGGGGAATGGAAAGATGTATGCTTGGTATTACAAGACGAGACAGAAAGTCCTGCGCATGGATCAGGGAACAAACAAAAGTCTGTGACATCATTGGAAGAGTAAAACAGTTGAAATGGAGATGGGCAGGCCATATAGCGAGGCGATGGGACGACAGATGGACCAAGGCAATCCTGGAGTGGATACCGCTTGATCGCAAACGTCCGCGAAGAAGACCGAAAGCACGATGGACTGATGACATCGTTAAGTATATTGGACCCGAGTGGCAGAGGAAAGCCCAGGACCGTGAAGGTTGGAAGCATGCTGAAGAGGCCTTCATCCTGCAGTGGATCGATACGGGCTGGTGATGATGATGATGATGATATATATATATATATATATATATATATATATATATATATATATATATATATATATATATATATATATATATATATATATATATATATATATATATATTCTATTAGCTTCCTTATTTATATTTTCTGCTAGTCATACAAGCATTAGTTCATTTCATAGTCTGTCTGTCTTTGAGTCTATTCAATACACCATGTTCATTTGAACTGCGTTCAAAAGCCTGCTAGTTTTTGTATCTAATCTTGCCCCTACCGCTTAAGATAGCATGAGTATCACTTGTATTAGGTTGATGGAAAAATGTGTTCTATTTTTAGAGCTGGATGGCATTGCATCGCAAAACTAGTGCGTTGTCTACTTCACACGAGTGAAGATTTGATTTTGTTTGACATATGAGAAGGAATTTCACCGAATACTTGAAGAAAAAGATCATGTTATATGGATGAAGTTTGAAGTTTGTTAAGAATTCAAAATGGCAGAAAATAAGGGTACGGTTGATGATTCGACGGGCCGAAAATGGATCAGAAATTTTCGTTAAAAGAATTTTAATCTTGCAATGCGCCACGTTCTGGACGCATATCCCACCAAAGCTAATGGCAACAAAATATTGACACTAGTTCAAAGTGATCGACATAGAATAAATTTAGAGATCAGAAATCTTGGAATCAACCAGTCGGTAGTGTCGCTTGGAGTTTTTATCAAGGTCGATGTAGAGGTGCCGTCATGAGTTTTCAAAGTAAAATTTAACCGACCGTATTCTGTTAAGCGCAAAGATTACATCCAGAGAAAAGTATGCTATGTATTTGAAGGAGACTGGAAGAAAATCGTTTATTATCCAGAACCAGAAAACCAGAACATTCATTAACAAAAATTGAATTGCGCTTCGTAGGGACAATGCTATTACACATTTATCTTTTGGTATGTGAGATATTGTTTTAAGTTGTGCATTTTCATAAGAGCGTTTAGTAATAGTCCTAGGAATAGTATATAAGAAATCACACAAGTCCAAATCAGGCGAAAATAGAAGCAGCGTACTGTCTGAGCTTGTGTGCCTTCCTTTTTTGTACCTTCTATCCTCCCAAACTTCTAGCTCCCCTTCTATCCCCATTCTACCTCCCATTCTATCCTCCCCTTTTCATTAAAATGATATTTTCAATCATTGTTGATGAGAACCCAATAATCTATTTGAAGAATATGAGCTATACTTCCAACGACCACGAAGAAGGTCGTCGGAAGTATAGCTCGAAGAAATACGCAATAAACTGACATCATCATATATATTGGACCCGAATGGCAGAGGAGAGCTCAGGCCCTCGTGGAAGCAAGCTGGATGAAGATGAGACAAATATAAATATATATATATATATATATATATATATATATATATATATATATATATATATATATATATATATATATATATATGTTTGTGCATACTGTTTCACGGGTGGAAAAATATGTATTAGGTTTTTTGTGGGAGGACATCCGGTTGTCGAGTTGGTTCCTGTCGGGAGCTTGCAGACGTTTCGCCGATATCTCATTTGGCATCTTCGTAGATATATATATATATATATATATATATATATATATATATATATATATATATATATATATATATATATATATATATATATACTATCCAGTATACCTCGCCTAAGGTACTGGACGGGTCACGGGTGGTGGATAGTGAAAGTTCCATTAGATATTAATGGACAGCTGCGAATATCTCGAAATAAGCAGCCCCAAACCAAGGCAAAAAAAACTAAATCCACTTAGCGTCTGACTTGTATCAAGCGGTTGAGTGACCAGCGTCTGATCACCAGTGGTGCGGCTGATATTTAAATTCTGGAACTAACCCCTCCAGTCTTAACCTCTAAACCGTCATGGTTCAAACCTTTAATTCAAAGTACAATATGAAGCGTCCTAGTAATTACAAAATTACCCCAGGAGGTAGACAATCCTCTGCCAGCTTTGGTGGTACAACCGGACTTTCGGATTCTGGGGCGTCCGGGCTTAAACGCAAAATCTTTCAGAGGGAGTCGGAGACCTCTGGCCAACGTCTGAAACCGAAAACAAAATCTTTCTTTGGAACGGTAAATATCAATTCTCTCCTGTGTCCAGGAAAACTACACGAATTGGGGCGAACATTAAATCAGCAAAAAGTCCAAATTTTAGCTTTGCAAGAAACCAGATTGACAAATGATAACACCTTGGACTTCGGCAACTACAGACTTTTTAAAAGTAAAACGGACAAAAGAATACTCAAAAATACATCACATCTCGGTGTCGCTTTCGCTGTCTCAAGAAACATTCTTGGTTCTATAACAAATGTTCAGCCAGTAAATAATCGACTTATGACACTATTCCTCAAGTGTGCTAACAAAAACTATACATTAATCAATGCACACCTCCCAGTTAACGAAGAAAAAAAATCTAATCCTGAAAAAGTAAATAAGTCCTGGGAAATTCTGGTAAAGACTATCTGTAAAATTCCCTCTAACCATGTAAAAATCCTACTGGGTGATTTCAACGCCCAACTAGGGAAAGAAAAGAAGTACAGGAAAACAGTCGGCAGTTTTCCCCCTCATAAATGGACTAACCATAATGGTAGAAGACTGGTTGAACTATGTTCGCAGTTTAATCTAAAAATAATGTCAACCCATTTTAAGAAGAAAATAACAAAACAAAAGACCTGGAGGTGCCCAAACACGTATATGGGTGAATTTCAAATTGACCATGTTGCCATTTCGTAAACCTTCGAAAACTTATTCAAAAGAGGCTGCTAATACCAAAGTTTGACCCAACGAAAATAAAACCAGCCCTAACAGAAGAGCTTGATAAACAACCAGCACAGAACTGGCAAGAATTGAAACAAAAAATTATTAAAACAGCCTCAAAGTTGGTCATTTACAAAAACGTAGAAAACATCCGTGGTAGGATGAAGTTTGCGAGCAAGCAGTATTAAGCCGAAGTAAAGCATTCAAAAATTGGAACAGTCAAAAAACAGCAATAAACTATAACATCTTTTTAGAAGTAAGAAAAAAAACACCAAAGCTAATTAGACAAACTAAAAGAAAATATGAAAACAATCAACTTCAACAATGAAATAGAATCAAACAATGAAATAGAAAAAGATTTCCAAAAAAATAACACCCGAAACTTTTACAAAACATTTAAACTAAATTAACAGGCTATCAACCGCAAAGTCTTTGCTTCCAAAAGGAAAACGGACAATTAGCTCTAAATAACCAAGACAATTGCAAAGAACTTGCCAAATATTTTGAACAAATACTAAACTGTCCTGAGCCCTTAAACAAATTACCAACACTAAACCCTAAACAAACAAACCCAGATTCATTACCACCGAAAGAAGATGAAATAATTAGGCAAATCAAGCGGCTTAAAAATGACAAAGCTTCTGGTGAAGATGGAATCACTGCTGAACTTTTGAAATCCGCTGGTCCAGGTACAATCAACGAAATAACCAAAGTTTGTCGAACCGAGCGGATTCCGGAAGATTGGAAAGATGCTCAAATCCATCCACTACATAAGGAAGGAGATAGAAAGGATATAAATAACTACAGAGGGATATCTCTTCTCCCAGTTTGTTACAAGATTCTATCTCAATGTCAACTAGACAGAGCCCAGGGACAGTTACAATCTAACATTGGTGAATATCAAGCAGGTTTTCGACCGGGCAGATCCTGCCCTGAACAGATCCTGAATCTAAAGTTGATTCTAAGACATCAAAAATTGTAAATAAAAATATCGTCCGTACATTTGTGGATTTCAAAAAAGCATATGATTCTATTGACCGCGAATCTTTATTCGGAATCTTAAAAGAACAAGGACTAGATCTGAAAACGCTGGCAATTATTAAAGAAACATTAACTAACACAAGGTCAACAGTTAAATTCATAGGTGACATCTCAAAGCCCTTCGAAATTAAAACTGGAGTGAGACAAGGAGATGGACTCTCGCCATTCTTATTTACTGTGTTCTAGAAAAAGTAATACAGGAGTGGCGTGAAAAAAAGTCGGCCCTGAATATTGACCAGCCCATTTAATTGGGGAGAAGCAACATCAAAATTGATTGTCTGGCATTTGCTGATTATCTAGCAATTTTAGCTCAAGATGTATTAACGGCACAGATTGAAATCCTAAAAGAAACAGCAGAAAAGGTAGGACTCCAAATTTTCTTTGAAAAGACACAATACATGACCTGCAACACACTAAGAACACCATTTCTAAAAACAAAATATGGTAACATCAGACGAGTCTCTCAATTCAAATATTTGGGTGAAATAATCATGGAAAATGGGTTGGAAAAAGTGGCCAATAAGGGTAGATGTCAAAAAATGGAAACGGCATTAAGACTTACACAAAATATTTACAACAAAAAATGTCTATCTAAAAACACAAAACTGAGACATTACAACACAGTTATTAAGCCAGAATGTCTGTATGCTGCAGAAACGCTCATTTTGAATAGAAAGAGGGACATCGAGGACATTGAAAAGAAGGAAAGAAAAATCATAAGAAAAATCCTAGGCCCCAAACAAATAAATAGCACAACATCCCGACTTCGAGAAAACCAAGAAATCAAACAATATACAGATATACATAGCGATATGAGAAAAAGAAGACTTAAGTTTTACGGACACATAAAACGGATGAATCCGAGTAGGCTAACTAGACAAATAGTCGAATTTTATGAAAATAGGAGTAGAGCTAAAGTAGAAATAATTAAATGGATTGCTGCAATTAAAGAGGACCTGTGATCAGCAAATATTACACAAAGTGAAATTCAGGATAGAGGCTGTTTCAGACACAAGGTCAACGTTTGGAAGGTTGGCCAGAGAGAAAAATGGAGGAAGACTGGAACAACTTGGTCTGACGAAAGGAAAAAAGCTCATAGCGAAAGAATGCAATTAGTATGGGCGCAAAGGAAGGCTAACAACAACAAACGCCTCTAATTGTACTTCGCGTGGTTCACCAGGGCCTATACGTGAATAATATATATACAGATATATATATATATATATATATATATATATATATATATATATATATATATATATATATATATATATATATATATATATATATATATATATGAATCATAAACATTTTTTTTTCATGTCATTTTCTATTCGACACATCGTGGCGGTTCATCGTCAGCCAAACCAACACGCTGCCAAGTGATTTATCTACAATGGTAAATTAGCCGAAAGTCAGAAAATAACTACGCGTGAAAAGGTGTTTCATCTAAAAATAGGCACTTTCCAAAACAAGTTTGCAGAGAAAATTGTCGGAAAACATTTTTTCTCTCGCAAGTTGTTCGTAGCGATTTGAAAAAAAAAGTTTTCTTGACAATTTCAGGTCGAACACCTTTGAATCATCTGCGTTTTTTAAACTTCTATGACATATATAACGACTTTTTTTTTAATATTACGATCTAAGAATGAAAATTAAGTACAGCCATACTCACATTCAACAGAAAACAAGAATTATATCCAAGAAACTACAGTGAAACATTGTTACTAAAAATAAACTCATACGTAAGACGCATCAGATGCTGGCCTTCCTCCCCTCCAAAGGAGAAGTCAACAATGCTGTCAGATCAAACGATACGTCAGTATTATTGGCACACCTCGTAAGTTGTAATAATAATGTTACTAATTTAATAATAATACTTTAATGATATCAATGATCATATTAAGTAAAATCAAAAGACATATCAGCTCAAACTAAACAAAAATATTCAAAAATGAATCTGACAAACCCTTATTTTTCGTCCTTCCTGAATCAAATCCAGAATCATTGCTTGACGTACTGGCCCCCACTTTACTTTCCGCGCCTCTTTCTTCCTCTTCCTCTTCTTCCTCCACCTCATCCTCACTCTCCTCACTGGAGCTATCCTCCTCGCTGGTGGTGCTGTTCTCACTTTCACTACTCACATTTTGTTGCCAACGACGGGGGACGTGACGCGCGCGAATATATTTCGGTTTCGCATAAATCTCGACCGTACAATCGTCTTTCTGTTCTGGTTTCTTCCACGGATGCATCCACTGAGATAACCGATTGGACTGTAAAGGAACAAAAGAAGGTTCAGGAGAAGGTTCCTTGACGGGTTCAGGGGGAGGGGGAGTGGGTGGTTCGAATATTTTCAAGTCTGGGTCGTCTTTGTTCGCCTTCTGGACCAACGATCCCTTTGACGTTATTTTCTTTTCGATTTCTTCAGGTGATTCTGGTTGTTGCTCATCAGCGAGAGGTGTAGTTTCTAGTTTCAGTTTGCTTAGTTTTGGAAGTTTGAATACATCAGTGTCTTGACTGGTCCAAAAATTCTTTGCTTGGTTTTCAACAATATCAGGTTCATTTTTAGTATCATTACTAGTAGCTGTAACAACTGTCTGGTCAGTTAGTTCACAAATTGTTGCCTTAGTTTCTTCAACAATGTCTTTGTTTTTAACTCCAAAGGCTTTTTTATTAGTTTCTGGATTCTCACTACTATCTTCTCTGTTCCAGACAATCTCTGTTTGTTTAGTGGGAGTTTGGGACTTGATGTTTTGTTCCTCATTATCAACTGTATCGGAAAGTTTACTTGATATATCAGCATTATGCTCTTTATCAGTTATTGTTTTATCACTACCATCTCGTCTATTCCAAAAATGTTTTATCAGTTTTTCCACAGGTTTGACCGTCTCGTCATTATTTGTACCATCAACAACTTTCTCTTCTGTGAATTTAGAAGTTTTAATCTTAATTTCTTCCTTTGGTTTTTTATTTTCAACTGCAAAAACTATTGTATCAGCTCCTCTATCATTCTCACTGCTGCCTTGTCTGTTCTGAAGATTCTCTATATGTTTAACAGGGGTTTGATGCTTCGTGTTTTCTTTCTCTGACAACGATAAGTCAACGATAGAAACCACTTTATCACTGCTGGTTCCTCCTTGGACAGTTATTGGTGGAACTTTAGGTAATTTGATTTTTTCATCTTTTTCTACAACTTTTTCATCCGTTAAATCTGGAGTTTTAGGTTTTGCCTCTTCTACAGGTTTTTTGTTTTTAACTTCAAATACATTTTTATTAATTCCTGCTTTCTCATCACTATCCTGCCTGTTCCAAGGAGTTTTTTCTTGGTTTGCAAAAGTATTCGTTTTCATTTTCTCATCCAGTTTCACATTCTCGTTTACGGCAGCATTATCACTACTAGTTTGACTGTTCCAAAATGTTTCTATTTGTTCATCAGGAATTTGAGGCTTAGCATTTTCTTCCATTGTCTTGTTGTCAGGTAAAGAAGTATCTTTGTTTGTTATATCAACTTTACTTTTTTTATTGTCGGTTATTGATTTATCACTATTCAAGAAGCCCTCCCCGGGTTTCTCTGGAGCTTTAAGTTTATTAACTTCTTTCTTCTTGCTATCTTGGCGTTCTTTAACAAACATCTTATCATCATTTACTGAATCAAAATTTCTTACTATTTGATCACTTTCAATTTTAGTATCTTTATTTTCTACTGGCTTATCTTCAATTTTATGCGATATTTGATTGACTTTTTCGTTTTCTTCTACAGAAATCCTTTCTCCTAGTGGTTGTTTTGGAACGTCATCAATACTGTCTTTTTGAACAGTTTTGGCTTTTTGAGCCCAAAGAGGTTGAGGCTTCGTCTGCCCCAAACCCGCTTTAGACAAAAATGTGTTTTCCTTCAAGTCTTTCCTGACTGTTTTTATTAAAGATTCAGTCTGAACAATTGGTTTGCCTTTGTCCGTTAAATTGTTCTCAATTGAAATGATCTTTAACTTTCCACTACTTGTTCTACTGTTACCTTCACCAACATCGTTATCGCTCTTCGATTTGTTCACCAATACTGTAAAGTTGCTACACATACTCTCATTACTGCCAGATTTCTGCAGTATGTTGTCATTCGTGTGTCTTACTTGAATCTCCGACAAGCTCTTCAACAGTTTCTTCTTCATAGTGGTGTCTTCTTTCTTCTTGAAAATCTTAGGCTCTTCAGCAACATTACCCGTGTGCTTCTGGTTGTTCTTATTAATAATGTTGTTTACCAAAGGAATTTTCATTTGAGACAAATACACTACTCCAAAATCACTATCGGTCAACTTATATTTGGGGACATGTATTTTCTTTTTAACAGGAAATTCTTCTACAGTTACATTAAACTTAAACTTCTTCTCCTTTTTAGCCGGTAAGGGACTTTCCTGAATCTGGTAATCCTCCACGACAAGTTTAAGATTGTTTTTCGTTTTTTCTTCGATGTCTCCGACAGAGCTCGTAATCAGTGGTTTCTGTTTAATGGGGATACTCTCAATCTCCACCTGAGAAATATCTTTGACCATATTTTGCAGGGAACTATCTTTTCTTAGTCTGGAACTTGCTGTATCAGGAATGCTAGTTTGGCTTGAAGATTTCTTCACGGTTTTATCAGTTTGCTTCACAAATCCATCTTCAATACTGAGTCCTTCGTCTTTTTCAGTCTTATTGTTTACATCTTCAACAGTCTTCTTACGGGCTATTTTCTTCTTTTTCGTTTTCGGTTTTTCTTCGATGATCGGTGGAGCGTCATACAGTCCTACTTCGTTTTCAGCCTGAATGAGTGCATCAAGTAGTTCCACTTCTTCCACGCTTAATGTGGATGAAGTTCTTTTGATTTCCTTTAGGATGTCTTCGTGAGGTACATGTCGACTTTGCCTTCGGCGTATGTTAATAGGTTGGCCAGGATTTAAGTCTTCTATCACTGCATCTGAGGTGATTTCGTTACAGATGTCTTTAAAGCTGGCACTCTTCTTCAGTGAAGGCTTTCGTGTTAATTGGGGAGTCTCTGTTTTGGGCACGTTATCTTTGCTTTTGCTTCGTATTAGGAACTTTTCTTTTAAGATCTCACCAGGAGACTTTCGTTTGACTTTAGCTTCTGTCACTAATTCGTCAGGTTTGAAATTGTCCCTCCAACTTTTAATTGTGCCAATCTCTTTTTCTAGAGTATCTTTATGAATTGTTTGGAGACGAATGGTAGCTCTATTACGACTGATATTTGTGTTTGGTTTGGCTTCTTTTTCTTCTCGAGGGACTGTTGAGGTTTCAATTTTGGGGCTTGGAGGTTTCTTCTCTGGAGAACCTAGCTCATAGTTCCGGTATTTGTTTACAGAGACGTCAATGTCAGAGGTATTGATTTTTATTGGTCTTTGAATCCGTACTTTAGGCGAACTGTGATAAATAAGTTTAGGGGAACTGATTCTTCGTAATGGAGCGCTCACGTTGGACTCGCTGATGGTGGTTAGGTGAGGTTTGAACCCTCTGAAGTTACTTCTGTGGATTTGTTTAGGAAGAGGCAGGATATTCGAGGCAATGATAGACGAATGATTGGAGTAAGGACCTTTGATTAAAGGAGAGGTGTAGCTAGTGCTCGGCGTGTAAATACCGAGCTCAGAGTAATACGGCATGATAACGGTACTTGAGGAACAGAGTGACAAACAATCGTTAAAGGTCGATTAGATGACAAACACTGGTTTCGGATTATATTTCTAAAGTTAATTTACTACACGTATTATTTTAAATTTCTGTTCGTCAAAGGACTTAATTGAGATAAGTAATGCGACAGGTATTTTTGACGTGGATAGTGCCGAATTCGAAAAACTTTTTCACAAAATCGAAGGTAATAAAAATGGTTAAATGCAAAAATGTATTTAGGAAAAACGTTTTAAAGCATTTTTATCACAATGTGTGTATTCATTATAACATATTAGGCCTCGATTTAACTTAGTTGCCGGCCTTTGCGTTTAATTGTTCTCGCCGTATAGATATTTTAAAGGAGGCAGGAGCAATCTTAATGCCATTGGCATCTTAATATAAGTTGGTAGAAAGTGTAACTGTCATGATTAGTTGGTACATTAGAACGGAATTTTACCCGATTACCAATATATATATATATATATATATATATATATATATATATATATATATATATATATATATATATATATATATATATATATATTTATATATATTCTAACACGTCTTCGGGTCTCCGAAGAGCTCATAACTGAAAATTAAAGTAGATTATTGCTCTCTATAGTCAATTAAAAAGAAGAACATCCCGCATAAATATATGTCCTATAATGAAGAGTGGATCGTTTAGGATAATCCAAACAAGCGAACAAAAAAACGTGGGTAAATCCTGGTAAAACTAAATATACTCGCCAAGAAGCTATATGTGATTAGATAAACCTCGTGCATTATAAATAGCTCCAATCATCTCTTGAATCAATCAGCATAAACTGGCTCTTGTAGTGAGTCTCTGCAGGGAAAAATAGGTTATACTGACAAGGAAAGAAAGGAAGTTATTTTGCTGCGAGGCAACGCACAGACACATGCAGTAAAATAAACTCTGAAAACGACCACCGAATTGAGCGGAGAGATTTTATCGTACCCCGCGTATTCTCCAGACCTGGCCTCCTCGGATGTTTACCTCTTTGCGATATCTACACCATCATCTGGTTAATAGCCACTTTACATGTCTTTTCACAAAGTTTTTTCGACCGTTGCCTGAAAGACAGCGAAAGTGTATAAAAAGCGAAGGAAATGACGTCGAAGAACAAGTTTATATTAAATTTGTCATTAAGTACTAGGCTAATTGAACAGTTCACGAGGTGGAAATGATAAGTTTATAACTGAAACAATTACTATATTTTTCCGTATGTTCTCCCTCAAGGGGGTAATTCTCCCCTTTTTTCATATTTTGAAAATATAATATATTGAGAGTATACCGGCAAGAGCAAACATAAAGTCGAGCCCGCACATCGCGACCCAGACAGCTTAATCGGCATCTTGGCCTCTGAGTGGGTCATTGTCTAACAGAGGCAGAGAACGAAGAATTCTGCGAATGTACAGTACTTAACCGATGCTAGCATGATGAATACACTGCTTCAAATGAGCTCTGGGGCGTTAGGCCGTTAGGCTATAGCGCATCCAAACCTCAGATGCTGACCGGTGTTTGAAAATGGTTTGGTGTGGAAATTTATCTGGTAATTCGTGATTATTATATGACCATTCCTTAAGGATATTTTTATTTCCAATATTTCTAGCAGATCAAATTTTTTACTTTCCTTTTCTGAATATAATAATTTAACATTTTTTATATCTATAGAATGATTGTTTTTAATACGATGTGTAGACATTCCAGTGCTTTTTACATTATTTAAGATATTAATGGGCCAAGTAGAAGTGATAGTGCAAGTGTATTGTAGTGCATGTATAATTATTGGCACCTATGCCAAAATTTTCACCGAAATCACCGATAAGGCTCGATTAACGAGACAACCGGAGGAGTCTTCCCGAGACAAAAGCAGCTCGTACAGACCGAAAACAGCAGCAGGTTGAAAAAAAACCAGCTTTTCGAAGAGGCTGAAGTTCTATTATATGCACCTGGGATCACTAATTCATCGGTAAGTCACCACAATTAATCGTTTTATCGTACTGAAACTTTGAATGCGATTATCTCGAAACTGTGTTTTCAAGATCTGCTCGTTCTGTAACTCAAAAAGTTATTGATTGATTTGGTTAAAATTTTGATAGGCTTTTCTCTGCATAATTATCGGAGGGATATACCTAATGCTTTAAAGATTTCGTATAAATAAACTATTTTTTGGGATAAAAATGTCGAAAAAATAGTACAAACTTTGAACATTTTTTGTTTTAAAGCTTTTAATTTAATACTTTTTTTATAGTTTTATAGGTTTATCCCTCCCGTGTATATATCAGAAACAGAAAGAAATGTTTTTTTGTGTTTCTGGTTTGACCTCCCGCTAGAGACGCCCGAAAAAAAATTCCTGAGCCAATATTGTATAAATAATAATAATAATAATTTTTATCCTGATACTTTCCCGAATGTTTTAATGGAAGGCAATACATATCTTCTGTACAAAAAGGGTGATGCTAAGCAACCCAATAACTACAGACCCATCACATGTCTGTAAGTATTTTATAAATTGTTGACAGCCCTAATCAATGAAAAAATTTACAAACATTGTGATGAAAACAATATTTTTGAAGAAGAGCAGAAAGGATGGGATGCAAGGAACAGCTAACGATCGATGCTGTAGTTCTCGAACAAGCGCGGAAAAGAAAACGCAACCTAAACATCTGCTATATAGACTACAGGAAAGCCTTCGATAGTGTTCCATACGAATGGTTACTAGAAGTCCTGAAGATTTATAAAATAAGCCCTCCCATCATTAACTTCTTAAGGTGCCTGATGGGGAAATGGAAAACAAATCTCTTTATCGATCAA
Source organism: Cosmopolites sordidus (assembly GCA_031761425.1). Lineage (NCBI taxonomy): Eukaryota > Metazoa > Arthropoda > Insecta > Coleoptera > Curculionidae > Cosmopolites > Cosmopolites sordidus. Next base: position 97,641 of record JARFXV010000326.1, read on the forward strand.
CAATGCATTACAACTGCGAATATCGAGAGAGGAATTTTTCAGGGAGATTCCCTTTCTCCAGTTTGGTTTTGTCTAGCCCTAAACCCTATGTCTACATTACTGAACAACAGTAATATAGGATATAAACTAAACATGAGGAATCCACGAAAGCTCTTGCACCTACTATATATGGATGACCTTAAACTCTATGGAGAAACTAGAGAAAAACTAAACTCTTTAATAAAAATGGTCGAAGAATTTAGTAGGGATATCAAGATGTCATTCGGACTTGATAAATGCTCTACCATTAGCATTCAGAAAGAAATAGTCAATAATCAACATTTAACACACTGTAACATACAACAACTGGCACCAGAAGAATCGTATAAATATTTAGGTATACCTCAAAACAAAAAATTTAACCATAGCCAGTTAAAAAAAGACTTTTCTACAATGTACGAAAACAGACTTACAAAACTTTTAAATACCAAACTGAACAGTGGAAACCTGATTAGAGCGATCAATGGATGGACAGTGCCAACTCTGGCCTATTCCTTTGGTATTGTTAAATACCTATGGAGGACCGAGGTTTCACCCCGCTGAATCTAGTTAAATTGAATCGTGTTGATGGTAGAAAAACACTTACGGATTGTATCCGTGAATGAAAACAACAGATACTGCATGAACGGTATCCAAAGTCACTCGAGGATGATACCATTGATGGACCATTGTCTCTAAAATGGCTGACCGATGGGCTGTTGTACCCAGAAACAGAAGGTTTTGCGACATCTATTCAAGATAAGGTAGTAAGAACACGGAACTATGAAAAGCATATACTACACATGGATGTTGTGGACCGATGTAGGAAGTGCGGTATAGTGGAGGAAACGATTGTACACCTTATCGGTGGGAGTACAGTTCTAGCCCCTAATGCTTATTTAGGAAGACATAATCAGCTGACGAAAAATATACATCAGCAAATTGCATTAAAGTATTCGCTATTAGATAACGTACCTGCTTCATATTATAAGTACTCACCTTCTCCCGTATTAGAATCATCTGATTCAATCCTATATTGGACAGATCAATCACAACAGATCGAACGGTCGATTATAATAGACCAGACATTGTTGTAATTAGTAAAAAGGAGAAAAGGGCTTTTATAATCGAGATCGCAGTGCCACTCTCTCATAATATCAGGAAAACCGAGTTGGAGAACTAAGTATGAAAACCTTGAGTACGATTTGAAAAACCAGTGGAAACTGCATAAGGTAGAGATAGTGCCTTTGGTTATATCCGCCGAAGGCCTAATAAGTAAGAACTTTTCAGAAAATTTGAAGAACCTTGGTATCTCAAAATCGATTGCCATAGTAGAACAACGTGCAGTACTCTTGCAGACATGCCACATTGTTCGTAAAATTTTATGCTAAGTGAGAGGAGTTCAATTGCTTTCTCATTTTAGCATTGTAATATAGACCAGCTTAGGCTGAGATGCTGAGTTCAGAACGAGGATAATAATAATAATTTTATACTCTTCAAAGATCAAATAAAATGATGTTAACACTTTAAAATGGTACAATTATTTTATCATCTTTAAAAACACTTCTGAAAAATGACTCATTTTGAGCCGTCTAAAGGGACTTCCCCCCTTAAGCTGGATACATCTTTTCCAGCGATTCCCCAAATCATTTATTTCATCTCTGAAGTGATTTTCTGAAAGTCCTTGAAAATACTTATCTACGTTTGCTACGGCTTCTTCATTTAAAATAAAAAACCAAAATTAATATCTAAATTTCCATTATAAATAGTTATTTCTACTATATTATAATTAGTTATTAATTAATTATTTCCAGTATATTATATTTATTAATTTCCACTAATTATAATATAGTGGAAATTTAGATATTAATCTTGGTTTTTTTATTTAAAATGAATTTCCATCAAGTATCGGCTACCTCAGTTAAAAAAACTTCTTCATTTGATAAAAAAACGCTTGCCCCGTAGAAATTTTTTGGGGTTTGGGAACAGATAAAAGTCAGTGGGGGCTAGATCTGGTGAATATGGTGGATGCTTCAACAATTCGTATAGTAACTCCTTCAATGTGGCTATTGCAAACACACCTCTGTGAGCTGCTGTGTTGTCTTGATGAAAAAAATTTTTCTTCGCTAAACCAGGTCTTTTCTCGCGAATTTTTGCATCCAATTTAACCAAAAGGTTAGGTTTGGAACACCCGTTCATTTTTGGCCTGAGTAATTTCACTTAAAGTCGATTGTCTGTCATCCAGAACCATATCATGTAGAGAAATATTTTTTTTTTTTAGTAGTTGCACTTATTGGACGTCCAGAACGAGGATAATCATCCAGGCTTGTACGACCACGTTAAAATTCACCTGCCGACTTACAAACCATTGTTTTTGAAGCAGCAGACTCCCCTAATACATTTATCATTTCACTATGAATTGTTATTGCCTTTAAACCTTTTTTTACAAATAATTCAATCAATGCACGATTTTCAATATTTTCCACTTTAAAATAGCACTGATACGTTTACTTTAAACTACTATTTTTGTAGGAATAAATTGACAGATCGGTTTGACTTCACATATGTTCAATGAAGACTTCAATGAAGAAAACTTCAAAATGCAGTAGATTATATAGTTCTTTTACTGCTCTATAGGTGTCACTAGCAGGTCCTAACTTTTTAAATATCTTCCCACAATTGGCAATATCCCATTTTGATCGAAGGGAATTCAGTGTCTTGTTTTATCGGTCTCTTGAGGTATTATTTGAAAAAAAAATCCTACGTGGCAACCGTTTTTCCTTAAATGAAGAAATTATAGCAGAAGTTATAGCAGTAGATGAGTATGTGGAAAGACTTGGGGAAAATCACTTCGGACATGGAATAACTGAAATGGAGAACTTCTGGAAGAAATGTATTTTTTATAAGCTAGTACAACTGTACTAATTATAAGCTAAGTTGCTTATACTATGAATTTTTTTGTTGATACTAATTAATGTACGAATATTTTTATGACTAAATTTATAAATTAATCTTTTGTATAGACGTATTTACTTACTATTAATATGGATTTATAATTATTTAATATTTAAATTATGATTGTACTAGAATTGTTAATTTCCCTAATAAATTCTTTTCTACTACATTTTATTTTTTTTAATTTTCATAAGCACACATAAATATACGTGTGCGAATATTTTTGGAATCCATTGTATATAAATTAAAAAAACTCATTATATACTTAATAGAAAAATAATCATTTATGTTATTTTATCATCGATACGTGTTTAATATTTGCACGTCGAAAATTATTCCATATATACAAAGAAAAAAAAATATGACAAATGAAAGTATTTTCTCGTAAATTTGCGTCATTAAAACGCTCAATTCTAAATTTAGTTCTCCACGTTATAGTTCACTTGCGCCGTTCCAAAAAAATGCTAATGCAATTCTACCTATCGAAAACTCATTAAACTCGTTATAAACAAGGTAATGCGTAAGATATAACGCGCAATGAATTATTTATTCAGATTCCAAAGCAAAATATTTTATATGATGATACATAATTTTCTTATTATGCAGGGTGTAAGAAAATAATTTTCGTAAATTTGATCAACAATTTTTCACATCATTTGAAAGTAATTGAAACAACTTTTACTTCAAACCAGCGTCAAAAAACCTAAGGGTCAAAAACCTAACAATTTTAATAATAAAAATTATTAAATTACCAGTGGAAAACCTATGGTAAGGATTAATATTTTAAGTAAATATATATATATATATATATATATATATATATATATATATATATATATATATATATATATATATATATATATATATATAAATGTGTATTGGGCAAATATTAATTGATTATTACTTAACGAATAAACTAATGAACATTGTTTAAAACTATTATTTAAAATTAAGGATAATCACAATCAGCCAAGACCAACATGACAACGTTGCATAAATTCAAAATAGCCATTCAAAAATTATTTCAGTGTACTTCAGTACGTATATTTAAATTGTATTTAAAACCAAAAATATTTTCCGTACGCGAATATCACGATATGCTTCCTATTTAAAGAAAACTTCGTATTAATAGAATGTAATTTTTGTACCATGTAACCAAATTAGAAATATGGCAAAACTTTTTCAACGTGTTCAAATAAACCAAATTTGTGATGAAACGTGTAGAATAAATGATTATAAAAATATAACAATATCAAACCTTAAGAGACCAATGAAATTCCTAAAAAATATAACAATATCAAACCTTAAGAGACCAATGAAAGTCCTAATCGACAAATAGTGGGACGTTGCCAATTGTTAGAAATATTTTAAAAAGTTCTGAAAAATGATGTAAAGAATCGTTGCTTAAATTTACGAAAGATATTTCCCTTACACCTTGTATGGAATACTTTTTAATCAGTTGTAGAAACTGGGGAACAAAAAAAAACACCATTATGAAATATGTTGTGGTATATGATGATAATAGGTATATGTCATTGAATGTATTTGCTTTATATTTCATTCAACAGCTCTTAGATCACTACTTTAAATTATCATAGATTTATTGTTAGTTTATTATTATTCACGTATGGGCCCTGGTGGACCACGCAAAGTACAATTAGAGGCGTTTGTTGTTGTTAGCCTTCTTTTGAGCCCATTCTAATTTAATTCTTTCCCTATGAGCTTTTTTCCTTTCGTCAGACTAAGTTGTTCCAGTCTTCCTACATTTTTCTCTCTGGCCAACCTTCCAAACGTTAACCTTGTGTCTGAAACACCCTCTATCCTGAATTTCACTTTGTGTAATATTTGCTGATCTTAGGTCCTCTTTAATTGCCGCAATCCATTTAATTATATCTATTTTAGCTCTACTCCTATTTTCATAAAATTCGACTATTTGTCTAGTTAGCCTACTCGGATTCATCCGTTTGATGTGTCCGTAAAACTTAAGTCTTCTTTTTCTCATATCGCTATGTATATCTGTGTATTGTTTGATTTCTTGTTTTTCTCGAAGTCGGTATGTTGTGCTATTTATTGGCCTAGGATTTTTCTTATGATTTTTCTTTCCTTCTTTTCAATGTCCTCGATGTCCCTCTTTCTATTCAAAATGAGCGTTTCTGCAGCATATAGACATTCTGGCTTAATAACCGTGTTGTAATGTCTCAGTTTTGTGTTTTTAGATAGGCATTTTTTGTTGTAAATATTTTGTGTAAGTCTCAATGCCGTTTCCATTTTTTGACATCTACCCTTATTGGCCGCTTTTTCCAACCCATTTTCCATGATTATTTCACCCAAATATTTGAATTAAGAGACTCGTCTGATGTTACCATATTTTGTTTTTAGAAATGGTGTTCTTAGTCTGTTGCAGGTCATGTATTGTGTCTTTTCAAAGGAAATTTGGAGTCCTACCTTTTCTGCTGTTTCTTTTAGGATTTCAATCTGTTTTTGAGCCGTTAATAGATCTTGAGCTAAAATTGCTAGATCATCAGCAAATGCCAGACAATCAATTTTGATGTTGGTTCTCCCCAGTTTAATGGGCTGGTCAATATTCAGTGCCGACTTTTTTTCACGCCACTCCTGTATTACTTTTTCTAGAAAACAGTTAAATAAGAGTGGGGAGAGTTCATCCCTTTGTCTCACACCAGTTTTAATTTCGAAGGGCTCTGAGATGTCACCCATGAATTTAACTTTTGACCTCGTGTTAGTTAACGTTGCTTTAATAATTGCCAGCGTTTTCAGATCTAGTCCTTGTTCTTTCAAGATTCGGAATAAAGATTCGCGGCCAATAGAATCATATGCTTTTTTGAAATCCACAAATGTACAGACGAGATTTTTATTGTACAGTTTTTGATGTCTTAGAATCAACTTTAGATTCAGGATCTGTTCAGGGCAGGATCTGCCCGGTCGAAAACCTGCTTGATATTCACCAATGTTCGGTTCTAACTGTCCCTGTGCTCTGTCTAGTAGACATTGAGATAGAATCTTGTAACAAACTGGGAGAAGAGATATTCCTCTATAATTGTTTACATCCGTTCTATCTCCTTTCTTATGTAGTGGATGGATTAGAACATCTTTCCAGTCTTCCGGAATCCGTTCGGTTCGTCAAACTTCTTGTAGAATTTTGGTTATTTCCTTGATTGTACCTGGACCAGCCAGACTTCAAAAGTTCAGCAGCGATTCCATCTTCACCAGAAGCTTTGTTATTTTTAAGCCGCTTGATTTGCCTAATTATTTCCTCTTCATTCGGTGGTAAAGAATCTGGGTTTGTTTGTTTAGGGTTTAGTGTTGGTAATTTGTTTAAGGGCTCAGGACAGTTTAGTATTTGTTCAAAATATTTCGCAAGTTCTTTGCAATTGTCTTGGTTATTTAGAGCTAGTTATCCGTTTTCCTTTTGAAAGCATAGGCTCTGCGGTTGATAGCCTGTTAATTTAGTTTTAAATGTTTTGTAAAAGTTTCGGGTGTTATTTTTTTGGAAATCTTTTTGTATTTCATTAAGTTGATTATTTTCATATTTTCTTTTAGTTTGTCTAATTAGCTTCGATGTTTCTTTTCTTACTTCTAAAAAGATGTTATAGTTTATTGCTGTTTTTTGACTGTTCCAATCTTTGAATGCTTTACTTCGGCTTAATACTGCTTGCTCGCAAACTTCATCCCACCACGGATGTTTTCTACGTTTTTGTAAAGGGACCAACTTTAAGGCTGTTTTAATAATTTTTTGTTTTAATTCTTGCCAGTTCTGTGCAGGTTGTTTATCAAGCTCTTCTGTTAGGGCTGGTTTTATTTTCGTTGAGTCAAACTTTGGTATTAGCAGCCCCTTTTGAAAAAGTTTTCGAGGTTTTAAACTAAGTTTGATTCTAGTCAAGTAGTAATCCGTGTCTATATTTGCTCCTTTCCTGACTTGAACATTCAAAATCTCTTTATAATTGGGGTACGAAATGGCAACATGGTCAATTTGAAATTCACCCATGTACGTGTTTGGGCACCTCCAGGTCTTTTGTTTTGTTATTTTCTTCTTAAAATGGGTTGACTTTATTTTTAGATTAAACTGCGAACATAGTTCAACCAATCTTCTAGCATTATGGTTAGTCCATTTATGAGCGGGAAAACGGCCGACTGTTTTCCTGTAGTTTCTTTCTTTCCCTAGTTGGGCGTTGAAATCACCCAATAGGATTTTTACATGGTTAGAGGGAATTTTAGAGATAGTCTTTTCCAGAATTTCCCAGGACTTATTTACTTTTTCAGGATTAGATTTATTTTCTTCGTTAATTGGGAGTTATTGTTAGTATTGTTAGTATTATATTTATTATTTGATAAACAATACAAATGTGATATAAAAGATAAGTAGTCTAAGGAGAGAACAGAAATGGATCTGAAATGGAAAGTAAACTAGACGAAAACAATATCGTAGGACAAGTCAGAAATCGTATTATGAAGAGTAGCAAAACAATTTATTTTCTGCAAACTGTCTTAAGATCTAAACTTATACAAAGATACATGAAAGTTAAGTTGCAGTATTTGAAAGAAGATTACTCAGACACATGTTTTGTGCTGTGAGTGATAATGGCATTTGGTGAATCAGGTATAACTTCGAATTAAAGCAATTAAAAGATCTGGATATTGTAGAATATGTGAGGGATCAGCTTGTTAGATGGACCGGACACGTGGCGGAAATGTTCACTCACGTGGGCGCGAATGCTAAAACAAGAATATCAAGGAGATTCATAGAAGGACAAATAGGGGGTGACAGAAAGAGAGGTAAACCAACGGTATGTACGGTAGCAGGACCACGTAAGCGATTTTGAAGAACTACTACCTATCAACAACTGGGAGGAGACTGCTGGAGATCGAGCCAGATCAAGGCGAAAGCTAAAAGAGGTCAAAAATCACTGACGGGATGTAGCAATATAGAAAGAACAAAAATATATGATATATAAATGTATATGTATAAATGTAAATTTATTCGCTTTATATATTACTTAATTATCAGAAAAAAAAGCCACAACGCGTCGAGCAACAGTTCTGAAGTTAAGCAAGAAGTCAGGCGCGGTTATTCCTTGAGGGTGACCATACTGAAACCGAATATAGGCAACCTCGAGATCTACTGATAAAAGAGGATTATAGATTATGAACATAAGGTCATTTAACAGCTTATAAATCATCACTTCATATAAACAAATATTATTGTTATGTTATTTCCGTTAAGAGTTTTTATAAAAAAATATGCACGATCTTATGAATCAACATAATAAAAATTAGTGTGTTTGTCACTGTTTCATAAAAAAAATAAACAAGATATACATGAAATAAAACTGTTAAAGTTCAACTAAGAATGATTTTAAATTATCGATCTTTGAACGTTACATACCAGAACAATTCACGAATTATTATTCCTAACATAGTAGCCTTTGACAGACAAAAAAAAAGCAGTTGTGGAGTTGTCATTTGTGTACAAAGTTCCAGGTATCGGTCTTATTTCTTCTAAGATTTTTCAGTTATAATATGTAATAACATTAACATCCGATTCATTAAACTAAATTTTCACATTGACATTTTACGGCATTTGATAAGTATTTCGGTTAATAATGTCGATTTTGCTAAGAGATAGCAGATGAAATTTGGATATTCCATCTTATGTTTGGATGTTCCATATGAATTGAAGAAAACCGACATTGCCTGGGTAGATCTAGGGCAGCCTTCAACATCATTAGAGTACGCAATATACACGAAAAGAATGCTTTATAGTGTATTTGGTGGAATAGTAGAGAAGCTGTGTGTCGATACCCACAACAATTGATACAATTAAACCGAGTATTCAAGAAAAAATGACCAGATTATGCCCAAAGACATGATAAAGTCATTTTTCAACATACAATGCTTAAAATGTGTAAAAAAACTATTTAGAAAACGTTAAATGGGATGTCCTATCCTACCCGTATTAACCGGACTTGGCACCTTAGGACTACCACTTATTTCGATCGATGCAGCATGGACTTTCAAAACAACACTTACATTGTTACGAAGAAGTGAAAAATTAGCTTGATGAATGGTCAAATTTTTAGAAAAACTTGACATTATTAACCAAAACAAAATTAGATATTATAATTTTGATCCAAAAGGCAATATTGACCTATACTATGTTGGTAAAAAATGATAAATAATAATGGAAACTACATAATAAACTAAATTAATATTTACATAAACTATTTTCGTTTCTCATTCCCTTAAAAAATCTCCAAAAACTTTCCAGACAACCCAACATATCTCGTCAAACGTTCTAAATGTTTTTTTCTATATCAGGAATAATAATTCGTAAGCTCCCCTTGTATTCAACGATAAAAAATTACATCAGTATTAGTTTGAAATTCCATTATATCAGGGCACTATCTACACCAAAAACCAACGAAAACACCTGCCAAACATTAAAAAAAACCAAGATATCAATGAAATTTACGCACTATAAAACACTTTTATCGTTTGTTCTTTTCGAGGGCGATACTGTTCGAGAGATTCGCGGTAAACCGCGGTCAATAACGCTGAGAAATACCGATTTATACGCGGCGAAGCGCAACACTGGGACTAACCAAGCGAAATAACCGAGATATCTGTGCCAATTGGAACTATTTTTACTGCCTAATTGCTTTGTGGGCGTAGCAACGTTCCTAACACCTGTACGGCGACAAGAACGGGCTTTTGGAACGTGTTAAAGTACCAGAAACCACAATAAACAGTCCAGGAATTTATCATACAGGGCGAAATCGAAAATGTTTAATGAACCAGGTCTAGATTGCATTAAAAATGCACATATTGTATTTAAATTTCCTATGATGGTTATTAGAGATAACCTATTGTATAGATAGCTTGTCATTCTATAAATCCTGGAGGATAACTTCTACGCCCATTATGATCACCTAAACAAAATTAAGACTCATCACTGGACATCATGGACAAAACCAAAAACTGACGAAACATAATCTTCCTTTTGAAAACACTGTATTGAAAAATGAACTGCTGCAAATCGTTATTCGGTAAGCAGTAATTAAAGGGATAGATTTGTGTTTCATAATGTTCTTTTTAGGAACAAAAATGGCTTGATGTCTAGACCACCTCAAAAGATGTACAGTATTTCTGGAATGGCACCCACAAATTGCCAGAGAAGTGGAAAAACTGCGCAGCAAGCGATGGCGCATACTTTTTCAAAAAAAAAACCGAAATGTTTATCTTTCTCTCAAATTAAACGTGTTTTCTTTTAAGAAAAAAAATTTAGAATTATTAACCGACATATCTCGCAACGATCGCCCCAAAGTTTGTGCAGAATACAATAAAATATTCTTTACAATGCTCCAAACGATCCTTAAGACGATCAGAAAGGCAACATACTGCATAGTCCCAAACAAAAAAAATAAACGCCTGAACTAACACTTACGGGCAACCCAGTTTGATTAGAATTTCAGAAACTTAAACATCTCAAGACCGTCAAGATCCATCAAAAGGTAAGGCGGACGAAGTAGTTCGACAAACTTCAATTCTGCCACTTGCCCATTTTCCATTAGCAAACTGTACTGGAGATCGTTGTAATTCATTTACCTTCAACCTGGATGGTAGAAATTTGAGAACAGAAATTTTCGAACTAATTTCGCTCGGCTTCGGGCATTGCAGTCAGACAATATCGCTTTTCTTCATCGGATTCGATTTAATTTTGCCTACCAGCTTTTTACGTAGGTAAAGAGAAACATTCAACAGATTTTACAAAGTTTTATTTTAGTTCAACTTGATACGGGGTGTAATCAAAAACTCCGAGTATAGAATGTCTAATCAGATATATTTTGTATGAAATATTGTTTCGATATAATAAGTGTTTCGATTAATAACGTCGATTTTGCTAAGAGATGGCGTTACTAATACATTTATTGGTATAGACCTGTAATCCTCAACTCTATGCCCGCGGGAATCATGGCTCTCGCAAACTGTTTTACGTGTGCCCGCCGCTGTGGGACCAAGTTAGAAAAAATTAAAAAGTTTTATGACAGTACCATGGGATGCGATAAACTCCTTGATTTCTAGTCTGACCTTGTCTTTCGGGTTTCTCAAGGATGCGCCTATTGTTCGGTGTGATTTGTATGCTATCCTTATTTTGTTCCTTGTTCCTTTGATGTATAGCAGTATTACGTTAAATGTCTCTTCGGCTTGTTCTGTCGTTTTTTGTGTTTGGTGTTGTATTGCACGGTTGATTGTCTTTTTTGAGTAGCCGTTTTGTTTTAGAGTGTTCGTTATGTTTTTGAGTTCTGCCTGCTGTACATCGTTGTCCGTAAGGTATATGAATCTTGAGATTAGGGTGTTTGCTACTGCCTGGATTTAAGTGGGGTGGTAGTGTGACTGTGCCTTGAGATATCTGTTTGTGTGTGTTGGTTTTGTGTATACCATGTGTCGTAGGCGCTCTTCTGTTGTTTTTGTGACCGCCCAGGAACGTTAGCTTGTTTTGTTCTTCAATTTCTAGTATGAACTGTATTTTTAGGTGTTGGGAGTTCAGATGTTCTAGGAACTTGTAGAGCTCCGTTTTTACGAAAGACCATATGACGAATGTATCATCGACGTATCTTGACCAGAGCTTTGGTTTTAGACGGGTCTTTTCAATGGTTTGCCTTTCAAAATACACCATAAATAGGTTTGTCACAGCAGGGGAGCTGTTACCAGCAGACAAAGGCAATACTACCGTTATTTTAAACACCGAAGACAATATAAACTGATCAGGCATGTCCGAAAATGGTTTATGTTGGCTATCTCATTGCATTCATCAAAGTAAATTTTGTGGTCTGTTTCTAGTTGGTATTGGAAGAATGCCAATGGTTTGCTTATTCCGTATGCTTGTTTTGTGTTCCTCTATTCTAGCAGATATTGTTCGGTTTGTTTGTCCGATGTAGGTTTTGTTCCAGCCTGAGCATGGGATGCGATAAACTCCTTGATTTTCTAGTCTGACCTTGTCTTTCGAGTTTCTCAAGGACGCGCCTATTGTTCGGCGAGGTTTGTATGCTGTCCTTATTTTGTGTTTTCTTAAAAGTCTTCCGATACGGTCCGTTGTTCATTTGATGTATGGCAGTATTACGTTGAATGTTTCTTCGACTTGTTCTGTCGTTTTTTGTGTTTGGTGTTGTTGTATTGCACGGTTGAATGTCTTTTTTGAGTAGCCGTTTTGTTTTAGAGTGTTCGTTATGTTGTTGAGTTCTGCCTGCTGTGCATCGTTGTCCGTAAGGCGGATGAATCTTGAGATTAGGATGTTTACTACTGCCTGGATTTGACTGGGGTGGTGGTGTGATTGTGCGTTGAGATATCTGTATGTGTGTGTTAGTTTTGTGTATACCGTGTGTCGTAGACGCCCTTCTGTTGTTTTTGTGACTAGAACGTCTAGGAACGGTAGCTTGTTTTGTTTTTCAGTTTCGAGTGTGAACTGTATTTTTGAGTGTTGGGAGTTCAGATGTTCTAAGAAATTGTAGAGCTTCGTTTTTCCGAAAGACCATATGATGAATATGTCATCGACGTATCTTAACCAGAGCTTTGGTTTTAGACGGGCCTTTTCAATGGATTGCCTTTCAAAATACACCATGAATAAGTTTGCCACAGCAGGGGAGCTGTTAGCAACAGACAAAGGCAATACCTAAATAAAGAAAATGAATGATCAAGAAATATAAAGAAAACAAGCATACGGAATAAGCAAAACATCGGCATTATTCCAAGATCAACTAGAAATAGGCCACAAAATTAACTTTGATGAATGCAACGAAATATCCGAAAAGACCATTTACGGACACGTCTAATCAGAGAAGCTATAGAGATCGAAAAGCAAAGATGTCGAAACAAGAGGGATGACGCTGTACCCCTGCCGCCAGCGTGGAAAAACGTTCTTAGACCAGGAGACCCAGACAGCACGACATCCAGAGTACGACTGGAAGCAAAGATGTCGCATGCGCCCGACCGAGACCAGAAGAGATAAATATCACACGGCAAACCGATCTCTCTCAGAAAGTCACGAACCTCGCGACAGTAAGCATCGAAAATGCCAAATGAAATTTTGGCGAAACATCTGCAAGCTCCCTGACCGTTAAAAACATATCTGCTATGCTCTATGCTATATATTCTCCGTATAAAAAAAGTTTTCGGAAAATAAACCTTGAATTTAGGAAATAAAGAAATGATCGATGGGAACTAAACCTGAAATATAAAGAGGCTAGTCCGAAGTTTTAGCAGCAATGTTAAATTTATTTCTAAAATATAGATGTCTTTAGTTGTCCACTACTACATGAAGCTAACTACCAAAAACAAAAACCCTAGCATAGAAATCTAACAGTGTTAAAAATGCATTTTTCGCATCAAAGAAAAGATCGCCCTGCTGCCCAGTTGAAATTGATCTCCCGTCCCCAAAACAAGAACGGTTTTTTTTTCGACCCGTATCGCAAAATGTCTAGCTAGACCTAGACTCGCTAAAGTTACTTTTAATTTTTTTTGAGTTGGAAAATTACTTTCGAGACCGAACATCGCTTCCGGTTAAAAATATAGATGGCGGGCAATGGGAAAATGTATTTTCAATTTTCCGACGGGCTTGTGGCAATTTTTATTATCCGGATAAATGTACAGGGGTGGGTCCCCGTGGTCTACTTCAATTTCGTTGTCGTGAAAGAGTTCTCGCGGTTTCGATACCCCGAGATGGGTGGGTCTTATGTGTATAAGGTTGAATAAATATTTATTGAACTATAATGGAAAGCTCTTTGTTTACTGTCGTTTAGTCGTTTTTATTTCAAATTTTAAAAACATTGCCATCTACTGAAAATAATTTAATTTAATATCACATAACCTATATTCTAGATAAACATATTCACATTTAATTGTTTATTGTTAAATATAAATGTCACCAATGTTATTAATACTGTTTATACTGGTGCCTTGGATGGCAGAACATGTCAGCGTTGACTTAAAAACTTTAAGAACGTTAATTTCAATCTTTTCGACGGTAAGAAAATTGAAAAGCCTATTGGTTTGATAGGGATGTGTTGTGGCTAATACTGAAGCTGATCCCAAACAAAGTATCGATCCACAAAACTTCATGGCTCATAATACAAAGCTTTTTAATGCAAAGAGAAGGAACGTAACTGTCATATCAACTTTCGGTTGAAAATAAAATTCAACGTTTAACCATCTACAGTCTAATTTTGTCCAGGTTAGGTAGAGATCTTCGACAAATTATTAGTGGCCATAAAAAGTGGATTCTATACACCAGTCCACAGAAGAACAAAATAATGGATAGCACCAGAACAGCCACTTTTGTCTATACCAAAATCAAGTCTTTTTTACAGAAATTATTTACTGTGGGGTTCTAAGTCCTAATGAAATCATAAGTGCCGGTAACATATCTTTAATACAAAAAAGTCCAAGAAATTTATCGTAAAGGTAGTATTTTAACCTCATAGTCATTATAAAGACATAGTACCAGAAAAAATCAAAGCGTCACCCACCGCATTCCCCTGATGTTGCGCCGTCAGATCGCCATCTTTTCAAATCTATGGAACATTGTCATCGTCGCAACAACTACCAAAATTACACTTGAAGAATATTTAACTTCAAAATGACTCTCATTTTATAAAAAGAGTTGGTCAGAAAGTTGATCAGGGAGAACAAAGATTGTAGATAAAAATATTGTCGTGATTCTTAAGTAAAATAAAAATTTGTGCAGCGTCAAAAAACAACGTTCAAATCAATCTCTCCAAAGCAAATAGCAAATGAAATAATAACAAACATTGTATTGGCTACTTGGCAGATACTCCAGCCTATCTGCCTGCAACAAAGTACTATTGTAAAAACAAATCCTCAAACCGGTGTGGACCTATGGCATACAGCTTTGCCAACAAAAGTAATATTCTAATCATCCAGAGATTCTAGAACAAAGTACTGAGAAACATTGTCAATGCGCCATGGTACATCAGAAATAGTGATCTCCATCGAGACCTTCAGATGGACACTGTTGACCAGACTGTTAACAAATTCGTACAGTCACGTACAATGGCTCCATCAACACGTGAAGATCCAGCTCCTCCACAACACCAATCTAACAAGAAGACTCAAGAGAGAGTGAAGCTTTTCGAGTTAGCTAAGTGACTGTGCTAATGCAAAGCAGAGAATAAGTTATTAGACTCTAAGACTCTAAGAGTTTATTTAAGGGATAACACTTATGAGTGCATCTTTTTTTTTTTACTAATAGAGATCAACAGTACCCTTTTGCCTTAGGGTGTAAAATGTATTCTACTGGATTCGATTGAAAAAGTTAAAATCCGATGGTTCCAGGTCTGGAAAATAAGCTGAATATTTTTTCTGTTCGTATACAAACAAAATAAAAAAAAAACATGAGTATAACATCTTACGCAATTATATAAAAGAGAACCACAAAAGAACCACAAGATTATATAAAAGAGGGTACCACAAGATCACGAGTATCAAATATAAAAACAAATGAAGAAACAACTATAACGGAAAAAAATCTGATAGAAGCTCCGGGAAAACTTAAAAATCGTAGATCCCCCAATACGGAGGACGCTCTCTGGTTGAGCAGGTAGAAAAAGAACAATATCGATTCGAAATTATTTTTTTTTTTAATTTTTGGATGGAAAAACATGCAAAGATATAAAAATGAAGTTGGATGCTGTCTATGGGGGGGACCCTTCACCATCTCTGACAACCGTCAGATATTGGTTTAACAAGCTTAAGCGTGGTCGTACAACTGTTTTTGATGAAGAACGACTAGGACGTCCATGACATGATTCTCGCTGATCGCCGAACGAAAGTGCGCTGAGGACGTGGGTGTCTCGTACGGAACGGCAATCAAGATTTTAAATGATAAGAAAGGTACGAGGCACGGGCGTAGCCAGGATTTCGTTTTGGGGGGCTTAGTTTGAAGTAAATAAAAATAAAATATACTTACGCAAATATACGTGCGCAACATCCACTAGTTCGGATATATATTCAATTCAAATGTAATAATTTAACTCTCTTCACTCCTCGTATTTTTTCGGTATAATATTAGGTAATATTTGGCTTATTTCGGGGGGATTTGACCCCCCCCCCCTTGGCTATGCCCGAGGTACGAGGAAAGTGTCGGCCTGATGGGTGCCGCGATTGCTCACAGTGGACAACAAGCGGATACTACTAACAATGTCAAAACAGTGTTTGGACCGCTTTAAGCGAAATCCGCAGTACTTTTTACTTCGAGTCGCCATCGTTGATGAAACCTGGGTAGATTATTATACGCCAGAGATCAAGAGACAGTTAAAACAATGGATTTTTCCGGATGAATCTGCTCCGAAGAAGGTAAAAACGGTTCCATCAGCCGGAAACGTTATGACCACGATTTTTGGGATTCCTAAGAAATAATCCAGATGGACTTTAACAGGGCAGTACTACAGTGAGTGGTTGGACAGATTCGATAAGAAATTGAAAGAGACACGGCCCATTGAGCTAAGAAAAAAGTGCTCTTCCATCACGGCACGTTCATCTTTAATTGTCGCGGCCAAATTGCAGTACGAATTGCTTCCGCACCCACCTTACACACCCGACCTGGTACCCAGCGACTTTTTTCTGTGCCCTAACTTGAAAACATGGCTCGCAGGAAAAACATTTAGCTCAAATGAAGAGGTAATCGTCGAGACAGAAGCGTATTTTGGAGAGTTTAAAAATCGTATTTTGTAGACGGTTTAAAAAAGTCGGAGAAACCCTTGGACAAGTGTATATACCTAAAAGGAGGCCGTTGAAAAATAAAAATAAATTTGTGAAAAAAACTAGATCTTTATTTCAAACACGAGTACTTATTGAACAAGATATTGCTATTCTTTTAGCTTCCACCGAATCAGTTTCTTGAAAGTTTTGAACAATTCGATTGCAAATGCTTTCAAATGGACGACTGTACAAACCGTAAATATCATATAATTCTCTAAAAACATTTTACACTTTCATAAAATAATTCAACAATTTTAACGTCTTGTTGTATTGTATACGACTCCATTTTCATACATGTCATACATTACACTTCTGAAATAAAACTAGGCCTAGGAAATTCACAGCTCCATCTGTGTTTTATTAAAGAATTTAAAAAGCCGTTCAATTTGAAAGACCATTAGTATACAACAGGGTATTTATTTACTTACTTAAGTCGGTCGCGATACTTTTTGATTCAAGCGATATACATTAATTTTTCATAGATAATCATTTTAATTATTTTATTTAAATGTTTATTATTTTTTTTCATATACCGTTTCTGTCTAAACATTTGTAGCGCGGCAGTTCCAAAAGATGTTTAGAAATTGTTAAGAGAATAAACAAAATTTTTGTTTGAAGGTCGCGAGAGCATTCCGTTGATATTTATGTATTCTGAAAATTTCGCACTCATAACATCAACAAAACTAAAAGAAGAAAAAAGAAGGCAATTAATTCTTTTTTCCGATAAACAACTTCTCAAATAAACATTATGGGTAATTTATTAATTGTATGTACATCAACAATAAAATCATTTTGTATTGTTGGTATAAGTTTATTTATGTCTAAGGTTAAACGTTAAACTAACAAAATATAGTTAAAATGTTTTTTTAGTATATTTTACCATCCAACCCTGAAATATTGGCAGCTTTAAATCTGATCTACACTTAACCTGAGATGAGATACCAACCCCATTCAATCAGTACCTAATCGACTCAATGAATGGTCAGCAGGACAAGATAGCGAACATCCCGTTAGATCTAATCAAGACAATTGAAGACATATACAAAGACTATACGGTAGTAGCAAGATTAGCAGAAGAAGATGCAGAGCCAATTAATTACGAACTAGGAATACGGCAGGGAGACTCTTTAAGCCCACTCCTATTTATTAAAAAGTGAAAAGAAAAAGGGGATATTCCAGGTCTGTAAATATGAAATCAGAATTTGCCCATAGAGACATTAAAGTTTGCCTTAGATGTCAGTATATGTCTTATTGATAACTGACACAAATTTTCAACTCACAACAATACAGTTTTCATACAACAGCATAGTTTGTAATAGCATTG
This sequence comes from Cosmopolites sordidus, assembly GCA_031761425.1. Classification (NCBI taxonomy): domain Eukaryota; kingdom Metazoa; phylum Arthropoda; class Insecta; order Coleoptera; family Curculionidae; genus Cosmopolites; species Cosmopolites sordidus. Next base: position 115,726 of record JARFXV010000326.1, read on the forward strand.
AATGTCGAATTTTATACCTGGAAACTACGATGTGCGGACAGCATTGATTTTATGTTACCATTTAAAGAAAATCGCTGCAGAATCGCATCGAATGCTTGTCGAAGTTTAGAGCGAGCATTTTCTTAGAATGCAATGAATGGTCAGCAGGACAAGATAGCGAACAAAATTCGAAATCCGCAATCAAACAACACAGATTGCCCATGAAGGTGTTGTCGTAGGTTTGGTGAAGTTTTAAACACGTAATCTACTTGTAGTTGATTCCAAACAATTAAGCCTTTCAGTCGATTCTCAATAATTATATAAAAATCGACCAGGTTTACGTGAAACAACATCAAACATATCTCGCAGTGATAAATAAATTGAAGGTTCTGCTATTCTAGACAACAATAAACCATTTTCTCTCAATTTGCAGGAAATAAATAGTTTATATGTAATGTCTGAATGATTGTGGCGTGTTCATATTTTTTTCTATTTTTGAGTTTTTCGCCACGATCAAAAACTCAAAAAATATCTGTTCTTATGTAAATAAAAAATGACTGGGTAAAAACAAAAAACCAAACGAAGACAAATTTCTCAGTGATTATTTTCTGTAATAAATTTGCCTAACGAACAAAACTTCTAAAAATATAAAAATGTTCTAAAATAAATACAAACTTTTAACGTTAACGTTTCCTGACACAATTAAAAGAGTAGGAAATAAATATAACTAAGGAACGACATTTAAAACAAAAAATACCCTTAGATCTATATTAACAAAAACCAAATCAAATAACATAACAGAATACAAAAAATTTGGTTTATAAAATTCCCTGCGAATATGGCAAATTCTATATAGGTGAGACATCTAGACCGTTAGATGTTAGAATAAAAGAACATAAAAACCTTCTTAGAAAAGGCGATTCTAATAAATCTAGAATTTGTCAACACGCATAGGAATCGAGACATAAAATCAATTGGAATAATTTCAAAACGGTATTAAAAGAATCGGTAACAAAATACACAACATTAAAAGAAACCCCTATAATTAATTTAAATAAAAAACTGTATTGCTATGCCTTCGGTAGATTTAAATTCAATATGGTTGCCGATTCTAAAGAATACAATTAAACACCTTTAAGTATTATATACATATATATATATATATATATATATATATATATATATATATATATATATATATATATATATATATATATATATATATATCATCATCATCATCATCATCAGCCTGTATCGATCCACTGCAGAATGAAGGCCTCTTCAGCATGCTTCCAACCTTCACGGTCCTGGGCTTTCCTCTGCCACTCGAGTCCAATATACTTAACGATGTCATCAATCCATCAGGCTTTCGGTCTTCTTCGCGGACATTTGCGATCAAGCAGTATCCACTCCAGGATTGCCTTGGTCCATCTGTCGTCCCATCGCCTCGCTAGATGGCCTGCCCATCTCCATTTCAATTGTTTTACTCTTCCAATGATGTCACAGACTTTTGTTTGTTCCTTGATCCATGCGCAGGACTTTCTGTCTCGTCTTGTAATGCCAAGCATACATCTTTCCATTCCCCTCTGTGCCACCCAAAGTTTTTGAATTGATTGCGATGTGAGTGTCCAGGTTTCACTTCCGTATGTCATAACGAGTAGAACGCACTGATCGAAGACTTTTCTTTTCAGGCAAAGTGGGAGTCTGCTCTTAAACACTATGTTGAGCCTACCAAATGCCTGCCAGCCACATTTAACACGCCGTTCCACCACCCGGGCGGTATTCCCCTCCATTGAAATCCTCTGCCCAAGATATATAAAGCTATCCACAATCTCTAAATCCCTTCCTAAAACTGAAATTCTTCTGTCCTGAGCGAAGTTATTGAACATAACCTGACTCTTTTTCAGGTTTATTTTCAAGCCAAATGGTTCGCCAGCCCTTTGCAGTTCTTGTATGCGTCTTTGCAGCTCCTCTGGGTCTTGTGAAATGAGAATAATATCATCTGCAAATCTAAGATGGTTTAAGTTTGCACCATTGATCTTTACACCATCCTGTTCCCAATCCAGTTTACGGAATACTTCTTCAAGGCCAGCCGAGAAAAGAATAGGTGATATTGCGTTACCCTGCCGTACACCTCGTTCTATATTAATTCCCACTTCAAGATCATCAAGGTGAATTGTGGCTGTAGCTCCATCATATATCGATATTAATAGGTTTACATAGGCTCTCTCTACACCTTGGCTAAGCAGTGCATCCATTATCGCATGCTTTGAGATAGAGTCAAATGCTTTTTCGTAGTCGATAAAAGCCAAGCACAGTGACATGGTGTATTCGTTGTGCCTTTCTATGACCTGCTGTACAACCTGGATGTGATCCATTGTACTGAATCCACTTCTGAATCCTGCTTGTTCTCTTGGTTGTGCGTCATTCAGTTTTTTTAATATTCTTTTAGAAATTATCTTAGTGAAAACTTTGTACATCACTGATAGGAGACTTATTGGACGGTAGTTCTTTAAATCTTCCTGTGCTCCTTTTTTATGCAAAAGGATCACTTCTGCATTTTTCCATAAGTCAGGTACTTTTTGTTCTTTGAGGCATTTTGAGTATAATTTTGCTAGTGTTTTATGTAACGTCCGACCATCAGCTTTTAGCATTTCGACAGTTTTACTATCCTTTCCTGGAGCCTTGCCGTTCTTCAGCAATTCTATAGCATTTGTTACTTCCTCCACTAGGATATCTGGCATTATATATTGTTCTTCCGAGGGTATTGCTGTCTCCGACTGGCTCTGATCTTCATATAACTGGGAATAAAACCTTCTGACAATCTCTAACATTTGGGTACGCGCCCTGCTCACTGTGCCATCCTCAAGCTTTAAAGCATATATTTGCGTTCTTTTGTTTCTCAGCTTCTGTTTAGCTTTGTATATATATATATATATATATATATATATATATATATATATATATATATATATATATATATATATATATATATATATGTATAGTAGTAATATATATAGATATCATGTTGTCTTACACCAAGCCCTTTTGGATAACGATTTCGACAGACGGTTAAACTATTGTCACTGGTTAAAAAATATGTGTAGTGGAAATAAACAATTCTTAAAACGCATACTATGGACTGATGAAGCTACTTTTAGCAGTGATGGAGGCGTTAACTTACATAATATGCACTACTGGGCAGTTGCTAATCCACACTGGATGTTAGAAATCAAACACCAAAATAGATGGAGTGTGAACGTATGGTGTGGTGTTTTGGGAGACAAAATTATTGGTCCCTTTATTTTTAATTGACATGTGAATAGTGAAACATATTTAAATTTTTTACGAAATGGACTGCCAGAACTAATGGAAGATGTTTCGTTGGAAACAAAAAGACAAATATGGTACCAGCATGATGGATACCCTGCCCACTTCTCGCAGGTGGTTCGAAACTTCTTGGATGCTTCGTTCCAAATCGTTGGATAGGACGGGGTAGTTTATTTTCGTGGCTGGCGCGCTCGCCGGATTTGACAGTCCTCGATTTGACAGTCCTCGAAAAATCGAAATATCTCTTGACATATCAGAGATATCGATTTCGGGTTTTCACTGGATGATTCCTCTCTAAATTACCTTTCTAGCCATGTAATAAAAGCTGTACCATTCCATTTGAAAAAAATGAACAAAACTTCAAAAAAGCTATTGTTGAATGTAACGCCACCTCGCGGTTTCATTTATAAACTAAATAATTTATCTCCCAGATTATCTGATTGTCCCAGCAATTGCCTTTTAAATGAATCCAATTTGAGGAAAATCGGTTAAGGCAAACGGATATTAGACGACTTTTTATCTCAATAGGTAAAACTTTCCCCCACTTCTTTATTCGCGAAGTTTTCTTTCTTTCTTCTGTTCTGTCTTTCTTCTGTCTGTTTACTTCCTAAATGTTTGTGATTGTTTTCTAGGCAAGAGTGTAAAATCCGACAAAGAATTATCCCTCCGTCACGCCAGTTAAAGGCTGGGTAAAGCCGGATGCCTACTGAGAAGTGTTCTACGTTGGTCACCCGCCAGTCGGTAGGTTTCCTGATAGACTTATGGGTAGGTACATGACCAAGGGTTCATAGCCCGAGGGGGCTGCTGGCCTGGGTTTGTCGGAAGCTGATGACCGTAGTTCGGAACCCACGTTAAGCTGTAGGTCCAGTCTCTAAATAGCCTAGTTGCTGATGCGCCTCTAACCCTAACACTTAACCTTTTACTTTTAAATTTGTCTCTGTTTGGATTTTTGTTTTTACCCAGTGATTCTTTATTTACATAAGAACAGATATTTTTTATATTTTTCGAGTTTTAGGTCGTGGAGAAAAACCTAAAAAAAGAAAAAAAATAGTTTCTATGACTTACAGCAAACACTCCAAACCATGCACCAGTCGACTTTCACTTTTTGCCTTCATTCTATGAACGAAACAATCATAATTTGAATTTTTCTAGGAACAAAGACTGAGAGGTTTTTATTTAACAAATAAAGTAGTAAACATTGTTTAAACATTTGTTTTAATTAAGAATCAACCATACATTAGCTAAAAATAAAGGTAATAAAGTCGTATTAACTAATTGAAACCCCATGACCGTTACAAAGGCTGTTAGCAAAAAAAAAATCAGTTCAGTGTATGTTACTAAGTGTATTTAAATTGCATTTAAAACCAAAATACCTTACAGAGAAGTTACGACCAACCAGGTTAGAAATATGCCAGTACTTTTTCAACGTGTTCGGGAAAATAGGTCAAAATGGTACCAGGGGCAAGCCAACAAACTCAAATGGAATAAATATAACAAATTCCTATAAAAATATTACATTATATTTTCTAATAATACGTTAAAAGAACAATGAAACAAAACTTAATTTTCGTCAACATCGCCAATAAGTTTTCCACGGTAATAATTCCGCAATAATGAGTCCGCGGTAAGGAAACGTTTTGTTCAAAATAATGAAAAGAATTGTTGGTTAAATTTACGAAAGTTATTTCTTTTACACCCTGTATGTAAGGACCAACGAGTTCGCATATTTAGACAGCACAACATTAAGAAAATAATTTCCCCGATCTTACTATCAAAATCTCGTTTATGTCAACGCTGAAATCAATTCGACCGTACACTAATGATTGTTTGCCCAGCAAACAATGAACTATTCGCGAAAATTAATCGACCTGAGAGCCGGAAATGCACCATCATAGCAGGTAAGTAACCTAGGGCGAATGCTAATGTTATTGTTATTCTTGGATATTGTCGTTACAGAGTTGTCTCGCCTTTATGTCGTCCAATTCGGACAAAATTTGACTTCGGGGACCTCTACAAGATACTGTTGACTCGAACTACAACAAAGAAAAGATTAATTAAATTGTTTAAATGGAGTACGTGTCTGAAGAAATATCTGGCTCGTTTTCTCAGCATCTGAACTGTCGAATTCCGTTTCAGAAAGAAAACACTTATTTTGAGTTGATTGAAATCCAGATTTGTGATTATACCAATAGATGGCGGTGATATCGCAAAAATGACATGACATTTAGTTTTGATTTGACAGTCTTGGAAGCCAGACGAGGTTGATATTCTTGCTACCGTGGAAAAAACAAATTTCTGCAGCGATTCGTAACTATAGCTCATTCAAAGAAGCAATAGTTGCACGTCATCAAACTAGACAAATCTATTGCCAATTTAAATCCAAAATAAAAAAAATCATTTAAAGTTCAAAGCACTCTGTTTCCTTCTTCCTCTAATCCTAATAGAATAGAATAAAAATACCGTGAGCCGGCGGATTACATTCTGTGAATTCGTTGTCAAGATAACAACATTTAGGTTTGTGGTTCTGGACAGTGTTGCCGACCTTACACAAGTTTTTCGAAGAATCTGCCATTTTCATGTTTTGATCGTTTTTGAGTTCTGCCTTCAAACGTTTCTGAATTATTTTTACTGTATTCTTTGTTGTTTTAGCTATTTTCTAGTTTAGTTTCTGTTTCTGTGAGTTCTGTAGTAAAAAATCTGCAATTGTAATTGCAAAAAAATGCCAAAACCGTTAAGCGATCAGTGTAAGCAGCTTGTCTCGTCACTTATCAGTTATTTTGAACAGGAACGAGATAATGGGGCTCCTCTTTTGCCATTAAACGCTATGAGAGAGGTATGTATTAATAACTTAGTAGGTCTCATGGTTAATTGGATTTTTTTAGCGAGTTTCAGCTGCTACTAAATATTACAATTGGTAGTTAGTGCAATTTCAAAAAAGTTGAAGCATAACGAAATGTTAGGTTAGGTTAGGTTTGGAACTTCCAGATATTGCCTTTAAGCGAATTCAATTTTTGAAGATGTATCAAAATATCAAAGACGAATCTCTGATTGATTTTGTTCATTTGGATGAAACATGGATATTTCAAAAGGTACCATAAGTCACTCATGGCAAGATGATAACAAGAGGAGTGTAAAGACTACAAAAATTGAAGGAAAAAGGTGAGTGATATGCGTAATACTTAGGAGCCATTAAAGTCATGTCATAAATAATTGTTTTAAGACGTGTCAAGAATAACATGTTATTGCAGATATATTGTTCTTCATGCTGGGAACAAGAATGGCTTTATTCCAGGGATCGAATTAGTCTTCTCTTCTAAAATAAAATCGATCAAACAGATCTCGATGAACAGCATCAGACATACAGAAGAAGATATTCAAAAATGGTCGAATCGCGAAAGAATATTTGACCGACTAGAAGTTAATCCTTTAATAATTTACTTGAACAGCGATTCAGATGCTGAAAGTTGTTTTAGTGACACAGAATAATTAAACTTTGTGTGAACTAAATGAAAAGCCCCTATGTTAACAAGCAGAAGTTTCGAAACAGATTTTTGATTAAAACTTTTAAAGATAAACTTTTCATGTTACTTTTTCATTTACAGTTTTATCGATCATACAAATGCCAAAGTGTGGGTATTTTGGTGTTGATGTAGCAGCATTGCAACGTGAGTGCGTCATAGATTTTGATGACGTGCAATCATTGTTTCTCTGAATGAGCTGTAGTAATGAAACTTGGATTCGCTATCCGGCGAATGTGCCCCAAAGAAGGCGAAAAGTTATGGTCATAGCAATTTAGCATAGATTATTTGGAAAAGCGAAAGACGTTGCAACAGTGAAATTGGTTCATTTTAGCTACAAATTTATTCCGCATCCACCCTATTCGCCGGACTTGATCCCATCCGATTTATTTTCCTTCCCAAACATGAAGAAATGATTGACTGGAAAGGAATTGATATCAGAGGAAGTAATCATCGCTAACACAGGATTATTTTGCAGAATTCCAAAAGACGTACTTTTTGGAAAAGTTGGAAAACTGTATATATATATATATATATATATATATATATATATATATATATATATATATATATATATATATATATATATATATATATATATCGATCGATGTTACGTTCTATCTAGAAGAATAATATAAAGAAAACATATAATAAATAACATTGAAACAAAATACTGCATAAAAACATCAATAATAAAACAATTCAATAATACACAAAATATTGGCAAAAAAAATAAAAATTCTATAAATAGAGAAATATACTAGATTGGCGCATGCACCATATATTTTGAAACATCGTTAAAAAAGTAAAATGTATTACCTTCACATTTCAGTCCTTGCCTGTATAAACCATACAACAATGACCCGCAATGGTCACAAAATGTCGGGGACATGTAATTGTGAACCTTAAATCTATGAGGAACGTCGATTTTGAACCGTTCTCGAAGATACTGTAATAAAAACAGATCATTTAATTGAAATTTTCTTAAAATCTCCACCGAAATATACAAAAAATGACTGTGTAATGTGTATGAATGATTTTATAGTCATTATAATATTAAAACTCAAGGCATCGGCAAGTAAGGGTTTTACTAAAAGCTGTAAGGTGAAAGGGACTAGATCAGATTTAATAAAAAAAAGTCACTGTCTTAATATTTCCAAGTGTAATAAAAACCGTTTTCTAAAATTGCTAAATCTGCTACTTATATACAACAATAAGTTGCTATTATATGTTGTTTTAGTCCATCAACTGTATCAAGTACACAAATGTATTCAGTACCTTTCTATTTTTTAGTTTAAAGCTCCGGAGTTTAAATAAATGAATTCAATAAAAGTTTGCAAACACAAACATCAAAAAAGACTTCAGTTACAAGAAGTGATGAAAATGTTCACAGAATCCCAGATTTTAAGTTCTAATCAAGTTCATTTGATGCTCCGAATAATTGGAAAGTGTTAAATTTGGCCCACGCAAAGGTTCATCGGATTTTAACCATTGAATTCGCCAGGCTTGTTTTTTCCCAAGATTGAAAATTCACCTCAGAGGGAAAGCTGTGACAAACGCTATAAACCGTAATAGTTACTCAATCCCCACAAATAGGCAACTAAACATACACTCTGAAACTTCGAAGCCTACCATGTAACGAATTCTAGTTGACTAATATAACAATAACTTTGTCATACTTGCATCACCTCTGTGACACGTCGAGAACTTGCCAACTGACCCTCGTATTTATTTGTGTCAAAAACAAAACTTCACCAGTCTTCAAAACAATGTTTTTTCAACTCTGAATATTAAACTATGGGGTAAATTCGGGTCCGGATACGTTCAAAGTTTGATTAAAAAGTTTTTGCCGGGTTCGGAAGAAAGGTCAGGCCTACGGTCAAGGTAGAAATTCGACTTGGGTCATTTGTAATAAATAGTTTAAAGTTTCTGTCAGCTGTAGAATATAGTAGCAGTTAAAATTTCCTCAGTAGTAAATAATGTAAATTATTTGAATGTAAACTGTCTAAACTTAAGGAAGAAATTAAAAAAAAAACAGCTGGGTAACTAAATCTGGAAAGTGTAATGGATATTTCGTAGCTCAGACATCAATTTGGTTACAACAGCAATACAACTGGGCTTCATAAAGATGCGACAAAAGAAACAGCCTATTAATATAGTCCTATGTTTTGAATTGATAAGAAGTGTTTAAACAGTGTTTTAGAAAGTATTCGTACAAATTAACTGAAATATTAAACAATTATTATCAAATACAAACACTCCCCTTTGCACGGGAATATTTACAAAAAAGATCAAATTTTTTTGAGATAAAAACAAAAAAAAATGTCCGAATTCGAAAAAGTTGATGAAATGTTTGTCAAAAAACTGAGTAATTTCATAGAATTTTTGATTTTTTTTCATGTTTTTTTCCTAAAAAGTGCATTTAAAAACAAAAATAAAAAAAAAAACGTCCCAATAGGTAAATTTCTGAAAAAGTTATGGCTAATTGAAAAAGAACCATTTTTTCCAAAAAAACCCTTTTTTTGGGTTGGGTAAAAAAAATTGAAAAATTCTGATAAACGTCTTACGATATATATATATATATATATATATATATATATCCAGAATATTCTCTTCATGTATATATATTTCAAATGACTCACCAACCAAGGAGTTTCCAGATTATGTATTCATAAAATATTTGCATTAAACAAAAAGCAACATTCCTATACAACCACCCACCTTCGATAAACATTCTCAACGTTTATTGTTTACGTTGGACTCCAATTGATACACGTTCGGTACATTTAAAGCGATCCAGATTCCAGACCTGATTACATCGAAATAACCAGAAGGGAACGAGGATAAAAAACTAAAAATGATCTCACGGTGATCGAATCGTGAGAATTAATGACAACAAATGAACTGAATGCACCAAACTAACCAGAAACAGACAGAGAAAAGTTCTTTGGTGACTTTTTCGTCGAAAATAATGACTACAAATGAGTAGGCAATAACAGCAGGGGTCAGGAGAGCTTCAATAGAGACTTCAATGTTGACAGAAATGAATAAGAACAAATTGCGTAGGAAGAAGGGCCTTAATATATGATAATTAATGTTATGAACAAACAACTCTTGGAGGCATAAAATGGGGTAGCAAAGAAATGAAATTACAGCGTCTTTTGTAATTGTTAAAAAATTTATCAGGTATTTTTTAAAATGGATAAATTATGGAGCAACGAATTTGTCATAAATATTGTCTAAAATACTTAATTTCTTGTGCGGATAGAGCTCGAAAATAAATGCTTTGTTTTTGTTATTCATTTTTCTACATTTAAAACACAATTGGCGTCGCCAATCTAGCGCAACACGCCACTAGTATGTCGGTGACGCGAACCCATTGATTTTGCCCCTACCGAAAATCCCTCGACGCGACTAAAGAAGTTTTCACATCAAAAAGATGTGATAATTTTCACATCATCATGAAGAAAACCTTCGTTTAATCTAACCCATGTGACCTACAAACACGACAAGATTAACACGAAGAAACCAGTTTGCCTAAACTACGACATTATATTATAAATAATATTTTTCGTTGAATTAAATACGCAGTTTAGCAGTAAAAACGAAAATATACATAACGTTTGACCAGTCTTACATTATTTTGAAAGTTCATGCAAAAATAACTCACCAGAAGGAAAAAGTAGAAGAGAAACACGTTTTTTATGCAAAGAATTGTCGATGAAATGCCCAGAACAAAAATATATTTTAAATAATCAAATGTTTATAAGAAGTGCTTTTAAAATATTTTTGTTGCTCATGGAGCATAGAAACTAATAAAAATCGTAAAGAAAAAGCAATAAATTGAAAACATACCACCTTTAAAGTTTAAATAAATCATGTGGATTGCAGGATCTATATATAAAGCATCCGGATTTGTGGTAAAAATATAATTATTTATAACTGCTGTAATTTTTCGTCGCTTTTTCGCTAAAAATCAAGCAAATACTTTTCTACAAGCATGATATTCTCGAGATATAGCTCCGTGTGACTTTCTCCTGCTATCTCGATTAAGGAAACCATTTTGGATGCCATTTTGAATCTATAAAAGCTATTGAAGAGAATTCGCTCGTTGGCTTGAAGGGAATACCAGAAATCAAGTATAATAACTGTTTCGAAAATTGGAAACAACGTTGGAAGAAGTGTATTGCTGTGACAGAGGATTACTTTGAAGGAAACATAATAAATTTGTATATATAAATAACTACTTTGTTAGAATATTTTTTGATTAAAGTTATTAAAATTTGATTGTTAGTTAAGAAAAAACAAAGTACTTACTATGGTACTTTCTGAATTGATGCCGGAACCTGAACATTTCCCCAAAAGTTTATCATGGCACTTTTTATGAACAGCTGTCTGGCAACCTAAAATTGTCGAAAAAATATCAAAAATGAATTTTAGATTTTCGCGAATTAACTCACTCTGACACTGGTAACCCTGTTTACCAAAGCCCCAAAGGAAATCTTTGCAGAAGGCACAGAACGTTGGTTGGCGAAAAAACTTGGCAACAAACTTGTGGCCCTTCACTGAATGAACCCTGAAAAAAATTTAAAAATACAAATATTTTACTGAATAATGTCTATATATTAAATCGTACACGGTACCTTGGAATATATTTAAATTTACTTTTCACCATCTCACGGTAAGTTCGCACTAAAACTGATTGGGAATCTGAGCGTAAGAAAAATGTGCAATTTTTCGAAGAGTTATGTACAGCAGCGGTCAAAACCATCACAACTTCTACGCAATAAGGGATTGATTTTTCATCTAATTTCATCAAATCAGAGATTGACTCAAATTTTAATAAACAGCCGCACTAAATAACTGTTAGTAAATCTGTATCTATAAAACAATTTAAAAAATGCACACTGTGTATCGGAAAAATAACGAAACTTTTAAATTAATTAGAAAACAATTAATTACTTTACCAAAATTATTTATTTTTATTCAATGCATCCCTTTCGCATCAATATCGTCAAGGTTTCTTAGATTTGTGTAACACTATTATTAAACGTTCGTAAATGATGGTGGTCTCGTTTTGTAAAGGAGATATACAGCTTTCAGATCATATACATTCTTCAGTAGATGGCAGTAGTAGTTCTCTTTAAATTTAAAAAGTTCACTTATTTCCGACATACTATATATGTGATTGCAAACGCATTCAATACATCCTTCAAATAATATTTACTTGATTTCCTACCTTTTTTCTTATGAAAAAAATAGAAATATATATTCAGAAAACAAAAACCACGATAAATTCAGAGGAAGAAACATACCGTAACCTAAAATTAGAAGACATGGAAATAGAAGAAGTCAACAAATTTATATACGTAGGATAAGAATAAACCTCTGATCAAATTAAAGTGTACACTTGGAACATTGTTCTAAAAATCTTCAGAGAGTACTGTAACTTTCTGTACACTCTCGCTATGTTTCATCGACGTCCAGATCGAAAAAAAATTGTGGATTTGATGTTGCTCACAAAGTTCCTCAATACTGATGCTCAACCGATCTCACCATATATAGCACCAGCAACATCTTTTTGACGCGAATATTTGGTTTTGCGGTACTGATTAATGTTTCATCAAAATTAAAACAAATAAGATTGATGGGACCTTCATTTAGAATACTTGAAGATAGATAGACGCGAGAAATATATGAACCAAGAGACATGAATACAAAGAAAAGCGGAAAACCAAGGAGAACTTGGTTTGACAAGGTATCAAAACTTTTATGATTAAATAACAAAGTGGATAATATTATTATTAATAACTCAATCAAATTATATTTGTTTTGCAACACAGATAACCTGGAAAAAATTATTTGATTTAAATCACTATTTAAGAAATGCGGTTACATAGTTTTTTCCGAGATTGTAGATACGCTTATCCCATGACGATAAGATACATCGAGCGTAATCTAACTGAAACCAAACCAAACCAGCCTGTTAATGAGTCTAATTGTTCCCTACTGAAAAGCAACGTTTTTCAGACGAAATTGTTTTGAGTCATTTCGATTACTGTGATCAAGAAGAAATAGCGAATCGATTGTTTTAATAATGCCTGAACAACAATTTAATAAGAAGTGTTTGGACTGAGCGAAAATGAATTGAGATCGAATAATAATGTCAATTATTTTTTTCATGTCAAATAAATAATACACACTTTATTTAGCATATATAGCTAATAGTAACAAAAAAAAGGTAATATACAAGAAAAATAGAAGTAAGAAATATTCTAAGAAATCGTAACAAAAGAAAATACAATGAAATAGCAATAATTAACACTGTTCAAATGATAAAACGCTCTATTTCTTCAAAAAATAATTTAACAGTTTATTAAATACATGCACATTAGGAGCGCTCTCTATGTGGGCAGGCAAAGTATTGTAGAGGCAAACACCTTCCCAAAACAATATCTTCTGGAGATCTGTAGTTTTCACCATTGGTACAACATAATTGTTCTTAGAACGGACATCGTAAGAATGAATGTTTACTCTTTACACCAAAAAAGTATTCAAATAATGGGGTAACAAATTACGTTTTATTTTATATATCAATCGGATGTTAACCCCTTCAATTGCCCGCGTAACAACAATACAAATTTACGTTGTATATGTTGTATGTGGTGTGCCTGCACGGCAATGTAGACGCTCTGATCTCACACAGATATCATCGCCGCACAGGACGCGTCGAACCATCTGTTGTCCACCGGATAATTCAAACAAATTGTTCCGGTAAATTCAACACACACGCAAAATTTTATTGGATTATTACATGATATGAGCACAGACCGTATTGTACACTAGCCTCTTCGACCAGGGTGATAAATATGACGATATACGACTAAAGAACTTCAAATCTTTCTACATAGACAACTGACAGATTGATGATTATTACAAAATAGTCACCTATAATTCCATGCGTTTATTGTGTACGACTACGATTCAAAAGTAAGGAGACTTTTTAATTAAAACACAGAGAATTAATTTATTTATCCAAATTTATTTCCTTTCTTTCAAAGAAATTCTCTCTCAAAGAAATACGAAAAGACAGTAATATAAATGAGCATATACAGTAACTACATAACCCTCATTTAATCCTATAACCCACGTGAATAGAGAATTATTTAAACTTAGGAGCTTTTATGTTGAATCATTTAAAGGTTTATCACCAAAAAATATTGCTAAAATTTCCCCTAGATCTGTCATCGAAATTTAAGGTGTAAGATTTTTATTAGTTTCTATGCTTTCCGAGCAGAAAAAAATATTTTAAAAACACCTTTTAAACACATTTGATTATTTAAAAGAACTAATTTTCGTTGATTTGCATTTCATCAATATTGTACTCTTCTTTTTTCCTTCCATGGCACCTCCTCCGATGAAATTATTATATTTTTTTTAAGGTTACGTTCAAAATAATGTAGCCGTGGTTAAATGTCATATTTATTGTCGATTTTAATGTTACACCATGTATATAAACCAAAGAAAAAAAAGACTTATTAAAACTGATGTCGTACTATGATGTCGTAGCTTCGTACTACGTATCGAACTATGATGTCGTAGCTTAAAAATATTGTAATTTGAACTTGTCGTATTGGTTGTCCACATTTAAGGCTCTGTGTAAGCGCCATCTATGGTTTGCTGAAGCAGATGACAGCATGGTACTGCACGTATAATAAATACTAAGGTAAGATATTGCGCATGGTGGGCGGAGCTTTGTTGGCGGGAATATGTCATCCATTGAGTAAAATTCGAACATCATAGTTTTGACATTTAACAAATGTACTAGAAGTTTATGTACGGCGTTTGTGTGGTGTTAATCTAAAATATTCAATAATAACAATGCGTTGTGCTGTGTTTGGGTATAACTCCAACAATCAGACGAAAAAGAACCCTTGTGATGTAAAGTTATTTCATTTTCCCAAGAATGAAGTTGCGTGTAAGAAGCGAATCCATGCCACCAAAAGACAAAATAAGTTTAACCTGAAAATGTATTTGTTCCAAACACTTTTTAAACAGCAATTTCAAGAAAAATCTTCAACATAAATCGTTAAATTACACAACAAAAAAGTTACCAAGAGTTGAAGGATGATGTTGTACCGACTCAAAATCTGGCATTTAGTTCTAAAAAACCAGTATCGAATGAACAATCTGCAAGAATTGAAAAAAGGGAGAGAAAAAGTCGTCGCCGAGTAGGTAATTATCACAAGAGAAAAATAATTGAAATAGAAATTAAACCCAAAAACATTGAATCATGTTTATAAATTTGTTGCTTTAAAAAATATGTTTTTTTATTTATTTATGCTTGATTAGATGTTGGGATGGTGGTACAAATAGTAATGATGGTGATGGTAGTAATATTTCTAATATTCCATATTTATACCCCAGATTTATACCCCAGATAAGTGGTTCAATGATCAAGAAATTCGACTCCAAAAATGATCCACTGATGTTGAACAGTGCTCATAAAGAAGATATTGACGAGGATCTTCATGAACTTGAATATGATGGGCTCGAACATTTAGCTGGATATATGTTTCAAGTTAAACGATTCCAGTTTAGAAAGACCCAGCACGTCCAAATATACCTGGACTGATCATTTAAGTGAAGTCTTCAGAAGGTTTACACAAACCTTCTGAAGACTTTCTTTCACAAATGAAACAGCTTGAACAAATGTTTAAGTCTGTTAATGGAGAATCCTTGACCAAAAATTATTTGAATAATTTGATGCTTAGAAGTAGCCACATTGAATGCCCAGAAAAAGCAAGAAAACTATTTTTTCGATCGCAAATGTAAATGTAAAATTAGGTAAAAGAAAGATGATTAAAACTATTACATAATTACACTTATATCTAATTCACAATAGATATAAGCTTAAGAAATATGTACAATTTTAAATTTAGGAAACAAAATGTTGTCATTTTTAATACCAATATAAAATATGGCTAGATGTGTGTTGAATAATTAATATTTTATTTGTGGCAAAAATTATCAAATTTAGCTGGATATTACATTTAAAAACCAATATTTACAAAACTTTCAATGTGCATTTCAATCTATAAAACGAAATGTTTTTGGCAATAAATAAAAACTATTCGAACTATCGAAGTTGTTTTGTTCTGTAAATAGTGTCTTAAATTCAAATAAAATTGTGTATCTGTCTATTATATATAATTTTGTAGTATGTTGGCCACACTGATAAAGTATTTGTCCTTAATATAAAGCCTTAATTCCAATTACAATGCATTTAAATTGTATTTCAAAGTCTAGCAACCACGATATTTGAATTTTACTCAACGAGTGACGTCATGCGCAAACCGGACACATTTTGGAATACGAGAATATGAGGCCCTGATTGTATTGTAATAATATATTGTTCTTCTCTCTATTTTCACTAGTATTTCTCCTGTTTTTATTCAACTATTTTAGACCCCGTCCTGTCGGTTTTCTACTGTATACAAGAGTTGCTATTTATGTATCCGGAATTGGAAATAATAGTGTTACTAGGCACCATCTGACATATACATCGCAAAGTTTGACGTTGTTGACTGTATACGTACTATCGTATATAGTTAACTACATCTATCGTGTAATATACTATCGTATACGTTAACTACAGTACTATTATGTAAAGTTTTTTAAAACCACTGTATATCACTGATTTAGTGAACTCAATCATGGTCGTCGTTCGCTCACGGGCGAACATAAAGAAGGTCGTCCAAAATTGGTTGCTGTGCCAAAAACATCGATACTATGCGCGAACTAATAAAGCAAGATCATCATGTGACATACCGTGAGATTGAGGCATCCCTGGGCATTAGGAAGACAAGCATACACAAGATTTTACATGAACATTTAGCCGTGAAAAAGATATATGGGCGTTGGATTCCGCATAATTTAACAATCGGCCAAAAAAAGAGTCGACTGGTGCAAAGAAATGCTAAAAAAAATACAATCGTGGTGCATCAAAAGTCGAATCTTAAATCTATAGATATACGCTCGAAAGTAAATAGCAGTCGACACGTTTCGCTAACCACGTTAGCATCGTCAAGAGATGATTTAATTTAATTCTAAAACTAAACTATGTTCTATTTATATGAAAAACCCTACCTAACGAAGCGTGTAAAAAGCATGAACCGTGAAATTTACTAAGCCTTATATTAAAAATTGAAAAAGTTGACTGAACGGGATAGGACCTTTATCTCGGTGCATGATTTTCTTACATTTTTCTATTTGAATGCTTTCATATGCATCCAAAGTCCTATTATTCTTAACACTTTTAATTAGGCTTAAATTACTAATATTTATACTGTGGTCGTATTCGATTGCATGTTAGGCAACACAAGATTTTTCATTTCTCCCCGTATCTAATGAGCAATATGTTCTTTATATATTGTCAATATGGATCTTTTTGTTTGACCAATAACGTATTTGACTAATTTCGTAAATCCCCAACTTTTCATGTTGCTCTACTTTATCCTTTGGACTACCCAAAACTTCTCTTTATGTATTATATGGTTTGTACATAACGTTAATGTCCACTTTTTTCAAAATTTTGCCTAGCCCTCTTGTTAATTGGGCATCAAATGGTATTATCATGAATTTCTTGAGTTCTGATCCTTTTGAAAAGTAGGCGATTATTTCAATAATTTTCTGAACGTATGTTTTCTAATTAATTTATCTACAATGTTCTTATTACACGCTTCATTAAGTGATTTGGTGTTTAGTGGTAAATCTCTTCAAGTTTAGTTAACGTTGTTCGTGCAAAAGACATTCGAAGCAAATGGTCGCCTGTTGTTTTGGGATAAATGGGAACGTGGCTACGGTGCCACTAGAGAATCGTAAAAGGGTCAATTTTGAATGGTACACAACCATTTGTTTGCTAGAAGCCTTTAAAGAAATAAGAAAAAGCAATAAGAGGAACAGGATTATTCTTTATATTCTTCATATCATCGAAGTGATGGGTCATCCGCCGTACAGTCCTAATTTGGCACCCAATGACTTATTTTTGTTCCCGTCCGTGAAAAAATAAACGAAAAATAAACTGGTCAACGATTTTCGACGCTAGAAGAAGCGGTTGACGCATTCAAAATGCATGTTTGAGAGATACCTAAGTCGGAATGGAAAAAGTACTATGAAAATTGGTTCAAATATAGGCAGAAGTATAGCGATCACCGCGGAAAATATTTTGAAAAACAATAAAATCATTTTCAATGATAAATATTTGTTTTTATTTATTATTTCGGATATATAAATAGCAATCGTCCTAGCTTATTGTACGTACGTAAATATTCCCTAATCCATCAAATTCTATTCTTTCTGTATATTGATTCCAGACCTTTCTTCTTATTTTAATCTAATTTTAATTATAATTTTAATTTTAATTATACACTTAGTTTTCTCAGGTGATTTTTCCATATTGTGCTTCTATACTATTCTACTGAAAGTATCACAAACAGTACTGCATCACCTGCTATAGCAGAACATGTTTCAAGTTTGTTCCAGATATATGGTTCATCATCATCTTGAATAATAATTGACTCAAAAAGTCTTCATATCTTATTCCTGCTCTTAGTTCCACTAATTATGTTACCCATCTGCATGTTATAATTATTGTATAATACTGTTTGTAGCTGTAATGGCCAAAAACAGGAATTCAAAAAGAAGCAAGCGTTTTAGAAACAAGTACAAAAAATAATCAAAATAAAAAAAAAAAGAATCAAATGCCAAAAAAATTGTTTTATTTAAAAAAAAAGCGATATTTTTGGAAATAGAGAAGCCCATCCAACCTAATTAACAAATCAACTATCAGACGAAGAAGATCATTAATCAAAATGACAATTACACAGTTAATTAAATTTATTTCCGAATTCACAAAAAAGTATTTTAAAAACAGCAAGAAAACGAAACAAATATATATTTTTCCTCTCTTTAGAAGTATTTTTAAAACCACTCCTGAACATGATCTACTCAGTTTCATTTCAAAGCAGCAGTTCAACTAATCACATCTCCAACCTTTCTTCGCTGTATTTCTTAAATATGCATTTTTCTGAGATTTAATCTCATTTGAAGTAAATCTTCAGATGTGGCATCCTTCAGTTGATCAAATAGTTAATAATTCATCAATTTTTCTATTAGAACTTTGGTATGAAACACTAAACTAAAGAGAGATTTACCGAATCACTTTTTTTAAAGTTCTCGTTTCGCGCTAACCATGTTAGAATCATCAGTGGATAATTTAATCTGTTAATAATTCAATATTGATGATTCCTGATGATTAAATCAGCTCCTGGTGATGGTTAACAAAACGAGCGTCGAGAGCTTTAAAAATGTGATTCGGTATTTAGGGGTAAATCTCTTTGAGTTTACTTAACAGTTTGATAAGTAGTCTATGAAAACTACACCACGAGAATTCTAAGAAACTACATCCATAATTTTTCCTGTATATGGAACTGTATTCGCTTTCTTTGCCACACTCTCGTATGCTCCCACCCACTGTATGCATTTGTAATTATTATTTTCAAAAAATTCCACAATACAGTTTACTGTAAATCACAATATACCAGTTTACACATTTTTATAGATTATTTTTATTACTTTTTGCGATTTATTGACCAATAAAACAATAATAAATATCAGTTTAATGTATTTTTCGTCACCATCCAAATCCAAACACTATAAATTACCTTTGATGTTTGACAGCTCCTCTTCTCCTGTTAATCTCTCTGCCAAACGCTTTCGAAAAAGCATCCTCTTCGCTGGTTGACGAAACTCCCGACATCAACGGAGTCAAGGACGTCCCTCCGGGACTATACGTCACCAATCCTTCTGAAGAATTCATTTTGTGTACAACACCATGGTGACGAGGTATTCTAGATCTTCCATGAGTCTAAAAAAAAGGTGGTGAAATGGTCATGAACCAACTGCTAGTAAATATATGCAAATAATGTATGAATTATAGTCTTGCTACAGCTTTATCTAAATCCATTTGTCTAGTTATAACTGACTAATCTAGTATGTACATAAACAGAACGAGATTAAGAGTACGTAATATTTTTTTTATGATGCAAAAACACCTATAATTAGTCTGGTGTAATGTCTTTCTGCTATACCAGGGTGACTCTATATAAGAGAAAATACTATAAGTATACTATAGTATACTTAAGTATACTTAAGTATATTTAAGTATATATATATATATATATATATATATATATATATATATATATATATATATATATATATATATATATATATATATATATATATATATATATATATATATATATATATATATATATATATATATAAATACTTAAGTCGTATTTTTGAATAATTTAATATTTACTATTTGTAAAAGGTTAATTACGAAAAATATAATAGTCACATGGAGTCAAATCGGACGAGATTAACTCTGCGGGTCTACTTGGCTTCTCTCATCTCACAACTTCCCACTTCCCTCATTCGTTCCCACGACTTTCTCATGATTTCGTATTTTCTCATCATTGTTGGTTGCCTATGCTGCCTTTAACTCACTCATGTTCTATTAATTTTTTTTTAATAGGTTCTGCTTATTACATCACTTAATTTGATGTCTTCATTCTTTTGTAAATTGTTAACAAGGTGATGAAAAGCTTATTTTCAAAACATAACAAGTAAAAGCTATAACAATTTTAATGAAAGGGATGAATTTGTTATGAAAATGGAAAAAATAGTAAAAGCAATCAGAATTTTTTCTTGGGTTCCAAAAACACTAAGAAAAAGAAAGATAAACGATACAAGTAAAATATAAATTAAGAACAGCGTCATCCTAGGGCAAAGAAAGGAAATTATGGTGAAGTGGAGAGAGTACAAGGTGTATAAATAAAATAATAACACTGGAGGCGTGGCGTTTAATCTGACAATACTGTTAGTCGACATCGAGAATGAGAAAATTAAAGATCAAAAGAATACAAATTCGCAATTCGCAAAAAACTAGAGGTTTGTCCATACGAAAATTTTGAAAAAAAGTCCGAATATTAAAGAATACCTTAGTGTTTCATAAAACAATTCGCCCTATCACGCAGCAATTTCAACTAAGAAGTTTTTTTGCAAAGGAAACCATCACCGTGACTTCGCAACTCCCTTATCCATTAGACCTGAGTCCTTGCGACCTTTTCCATTTCCCAAGATTGAAAATTCAGCTCAGGGGTCGCCCATTTGGGACATTGAACAACATTCAAAAGGCTGTAACTGACCATGCTGAAGGTTATTCCAGTATCTAAGTTCCAGCACTGCTATGAAGATTAGAGAAACTGTTTTCAACGCTTCAAGTCAACTACTTTGAAGGAGACTCTCTAGAATTGTAATTTTAACTAAATTACTAAATATATGAAATGTAGGAGGAGCCCTCAATAAGAACAAGAGAAAAATAACAAATACAAGTATATGAAAACAATTGAAGAGGTTAAACAAGAAGTGCACGTGTTAAGAAGGGATAAAGCAACAGAATGCTATAAAATTACAGGCGAAATGTTATAAAATTGGGAGAAAAGAACCTACGTTATTAACAGAACTGTACACACAAAAAAATAATAACCAACGAAAAGATACCAAAAGACTGGGAACCTTAACGGACTATACATTTATTGAAAAATAGTAATAGTACTGAATGTAAAAAAAAACTTACTAACCATTGTGTTAAAAGTATATAAAAAAATCCTGGAAAGAAGCTTAAGAAAAAAAAAGAAAACTAATTGGAAAAATCGCAAGAGGTTTCAGAAAAGACAGGACCATGCAGGACCATATGTTGATAATGAGGCAAAAACAAGTGTATTGGCGTTTCATCGATATTCCTAGAACTTTTAATAGTGTCCCGAGAAATACAATTTAGCAAAACTTGCGTCAAAGAGACTTGGGAGAAAAGTTAAATTATATCAAGTACCTATACAAAAGAACTATAAATAATATGACAAAATATTATAAACAATTTTACGAGTTCATGAGAGATCATGTATTGAAATAAATAAAAACAACAATAAAATTTAAAAATTTGGAATCAGTTAGTATTTCTGATTGTGCATTTGCTGACGATTTAGTACGATTCATAAAAAATGTACTTCAAAATATACTATATTTAAAACCAAAACTAAGAAAAAGAAAATGTAGATATCAAATTATGTAATGTAACAAGTAAAACATTTAAAATATATTTTATTGGACATGGACATATTTCTTGATTTAAGACTGTATAGGCAACCAACAATCATATAATGTATGATATCACGAGAAAGTCGAAAAAACACCGAAACGAATGAAGAAAATGAGAAGGTGTGAGATCAGAGACCCCAAGAAGAGTCGAAGACTTATTTTCCATTTCCTTAACAACCTACAGAAAAAGACCTGTTTCAAGAGCATTTTTAAAGCTTTGAGAGTTATTTTTAAATTAATTTCTATAAACTAACCCTGTTCATACCTAGCGATTATATTTGCGAAAAATGTTAGTTGATAGATTCATTTTATACTTAAATCAATCAATTCGTTATATTTACCTTAGGAAGGGTGTTATCGTTATATCCAGCTACCTCAGGATTTCTTGAGTTTCGTACATTATGCCTTCTTCGTTCTCCGTTTCTTCGGTCTCCGCTTGAGCTTTTTCTTTGCTTGTTCACGGATCCACCGGTAAACATCATCTTGAAAGCTATATTACTGAAGCAGAACAAGGGCCAGTTAATATATGGGATGGTATTTTATTATTGCGAAAAAATGTTGGCTGAAGCACTGACTATTTTTCAACTAACATTTATATTTATTTAATTCTCGGATAATTTATAAAGTCAGAGGACTTAAAGATCATGGTTTATTTGAAGCGTCGGCAACATCGACAGATAAACAAGACTACGAAGATATAAACGATGTAGTATTCAATAATCAACTAATGATAGAGATACAGTGGAACATTATGAAATATTTGGTTGGTAGACTGTTTCTTAAATTGAAATTAAATGAAGAAAAATCGTATTCAAAAGTTTTTTGTTTATATAACTTTATATACGCATATGCGTAAGAAAGAATGAAAAGAGCTAAGCAAAAATTAAAAATCTGGATAACACAATCAGCAAGAAGAAATTTAAAGATAAACGATCTTAAAACAAAAACCGTAATGATGGAAAAAAGCAACGGAAAATCTGGACATGGATATAAGTGATATTAAACTTGAACAAGTTGACCTGGCCGTCCATATCAATTGCAGCGAGAGCCAAGACCCATGGTGATCACAGAAAAGCTTAGCAGTATATGCCGTAAGTACCAGTCGATTGGAAAAAGTTTTTTGTCAAAAAGAAATATCCACTGAAGTCAAGAATGTTTACAGGACAGCAGTCCTTCCTATATTGGCTTTTGGTTAGGAAACGTACTAACAAACAGTCTGATGAAGAGACTACAAAGTATGGAAATAAAATATCTAGGAAGAGAACTGAATTGAAGAACAGATAGTTGAAGTCACACTGGACTCAATGTTAAAAGACGACGCAATCAATCATAGGACATTCACAAAGGACAAAGGACAAAAAGAAAACGAACAAAACGAAATAAAACGATTAAAAATACCCCAAATCAACATCTGAAAGATACTGTAAACACGCAGATTGTACTTGTACTTGTATACAACTATTTTTACTGTTATTTTTGTTGATATTTCTCCAGATGCTTTAGCACGAGCACATTAAAACTAAATCATTCATCTGATTATTTAAGCTTAAACGTTTAATTACATGTTAAATTGGTTAGTTTTAAACAGACAGGCACTTAGATTTTTGCTGCATTTAATTTCTACGATAGGTCTTTCTTTATAAGCACATATTTTTTTTAATTCGCAGGTACATCTGTTACTCACATCAATCAAATACGGTCTCAATATTGGGTCAGAAAAAGATTTGGGACTATTCACAACCACTGTTCCACGTTTATATTAAAAATAGCATCTGGGTGAATCATTTAACTGAAAATTCACGTAAATCTATCATGTCTTTCGTAGAAAAACAATACACGCACATTAAACAATCCCCAGATATATTAAAACCTCTATAACAGTAGTCGATTTCACCGTATTCACGAAGGGGGAAACCCCTAAAGCGACATCCCCTCACCAAAATTGATCTGGAAATGGTCGGAATTTTTTATACTGTTTTAAAAGCGAAAATTACGATAATTCGATGTTTTAAACAAGTTCATCTCGGCTGAACTATGCGGTGATCAGTGTTTATGTGTCGAAATTGGCTAGCTATTTATTTTTAGAATTTTTAGTTGATCCCAAAACATAACGGAACGTGTATCAGGGATCGCTCCAAATCGTAACTGTCAGTGGTCCGTGCTCGGATTATATTTATTTATTTTTTTCAGCGCGAAATTTATTGTTTTGCGCCGATTTTTAAGCCTAATTTGCAGTTGGAAGCGTTTTGAAATAACCGCCATTAATATTCGTCATTGTAGTTTTACTGGTTGCCTAAGATGTAATTATTTCTAAATTACCAAAGTAATAAGTTATTTAAGATTAAACGCAGTTTATAATTAAAGTTTCTTTTATATAGATTTTTAATAGTTAAATCATTTTATTATCAGTTATATTTGACGCATTATAGAAAACATTCACCGTTTCATTGAAATCAATCCCATACATATTCCCAAATTTTAATATTGATCTTGGCTTGACAAATACAATTTAATGTGATTTGACATTTACGTTAAATGTGCCTAATAACTCTCAGTAGATCAAATAAACGACATATTGGCGGACGGAAGCCGATAAAGTAGTGGTCCTTCTTTAAGTTTACTTGACAGGAAAATGGTAGGTATTTGGGAATATTTTCTAATTTCTTCAAATATTTACGCCATCCTCCAAAATATATCTTTTATTTTAATCCCGCCGTATAAAGAAATGTCTGTATTTTAATTTACACTGAGTATTTAAGTGATTAAGTAAAATCTAAGTGATATAAGTTTTGTTTGTAACATAACCTCTCCAACACCGATATATTTTTATTCGGATTTTGTGTACTAGGTTGATTTTAAACAAAATACATACTAAGGAACTATATTACAAGGTGAGCTTTTATGTTATACAATTGTAAACGTGTTTTTTTTCTCTTTTTTAGACGAAGGGAACATCAAGCTTTGGTAAACGCCGTAATAAGACTCACACCCTTTGCCGAAGGTGTGGGAGGTCTTCTTACCATATTCAGAAGTCTCAGTGTGCCCAATGTGGATATCCCTCTGCCAAAATGCGTTCCTGTAAGTATTTTTATTTATTTGTCTATTAACATCAACTTGTTCTTGCATTAAAAGTTTAAATGTTATTGGGGCTTTCTTTTTTAGACAACTGGTCTATTAAGGCTAAGAGGAGGAAGACCACTGGAACTGGTCGTCTCCGTCATCTGAAAATTGTTCGCAGACGTTTCCGTAATGGATTCCGTGAAGGCAAACCAGCAGTGAAAAAATCCACGTAGGTTTATAAGTCTGTTTGTTTAAAATAAATATTTATAAAAAAAATGGTAGCGTTTTATTTCTTTGGTAATCATAATATTATTAGTAACAACTGTGATAAGTAAAATTCTTTTAATTTTACAAACTGCCACTTGTAAATTTAAAGTTGATTATTTCCTTTATAAAACAGTTTTTTTTAATAATATTAATAGTATCGAGACAATTATATGGTATTGTCGATTAGTATTTAGGCGTTAGAAATCATGAAAAATATTTAAACAAAATGCTGAAATGTTGAGTACTTATGTAGGAAGCCAGATATGTCAATCTCTGTATTAATTGTTGCCTAGGATAAAAATTAGGTTTTAAAAAATAAATTCGCAATTGTTCGCGCTCTCCAAACTACCAACACTTATTTTCTAAAATAACACCGGAATTACATATCTGGCAGACTGAATGAGGTTTGCATTACTAGTCACTTTATACGATTATCTCATCTTCCTTGTTTCCGCTTCTTAACCGCCATCAACCATTTTCAAAAATATCTTGGATCTGATCTCTCTAACACATTACTTAAAGTTGCCTTGTATTCCAGATACTTTTTATGAGGTATCTTGTGCTTCTCTGTTAATCTTATAATAAAATTACAGAAAAGATTCTAGTACATGGGGATGATTACCTATCTTATTCAAATCAGAAAGCTATTAAAAGTGATACAATAAAGGTTGACAATTAAAATAAGAACAAAGAGTAGATAGTTATGTCAGTACTTAATAAAATTGGTATATACTCTGATGTGTGAAAAATAGTACAAGTTGACGGATGATTCACTTGAACCAACTCTTTGAAGCCTTTATGGTCTGTTTTGAAGTTTCTGTTGTTTATCAGATGAGCTCCAAGGACAACAACGTTGCAAATATTAAAATTCATTCCTAATAATAAATATGTCAGTATCAAATATTACTTGGGAGTTTTAAAACCGGTTTGTACACATCTCGTTGGAGTATTGCACGCAAGAAAGTTGAACCCTGCTGGTTTGTATAGAATCCTTGATCGATCCAGTTCTGCAAGACTAATTTTTGTTCCTAAAATTTGAAATCTTAATGACATTGAGGGTCATTACATTATTATTGATATCAAAATAAGAACTAAATAATTTTCGAATAATCTTTGATTATTTCCAAATATAATATAGATGCGACAGCTTATTTTGAATTAAGAATTGTAGAACATTTCCTACAGATTATTTACCTTTTTATAGCTTGAAGAATTTTCAAGTTTTTTTTAAATACAGCTTGGGTGATTCATATTGCCTTATTGTTGTTATCTAAAGAGAGAATTTCAATTTTCAATTCCGCGAGGTTCGGCAACCAGATATTCAAGGCTGCTATTTAAGAGTTGCCTATATATTCGTCATATTAAAAATAATACTGATAAACAATTAATAAATAAACACACACAGAGATAAATATATATATATATATATATATATATATATATATATATATATATATATATATATATATATATATATATATATATATATATATATATATATATATATATATATATATATATATATATTATACCCATATGTCTAGGGAGAAATAAAAAGAAGGCTAGTAAAAATAGGCCCAGAATTATGATCTAAATGTGCTCGAAGATAAACACATCAAATTATTCAAGAATTTAGTATTTAATGGTGGAGAACTAAATGTTGGTGAGATAGAGAAATATCAATTAGATTTTGGCAATCATCGAATAATCGCATTGTTTTAAAACAGTTACATTTTCGGCAAAAACACAAAAAAACAAAGCGAGAGCGAGAACAGATGGTCCTTTAATCCAGAATTACGATTATCTAGAGTATTCTTCTTGATTATTCGGTCCAAACATTGGAGGATAGTATTTAAATGTTTTACAGCATTTTCATGAGACAGTGACACGAGACAAAGGTCCGAAAAAATAATAAAATAATAATTCGACAAACTCCATATTCACCTAAAATAGCTCCGTGCGAGTTTTTTCTTTCGCCTCCGCTTAAGTTACGATTTTGTACCCAAGGTATTATCAAAATTGATTATAAGGAACGTTGATAAACATTATAGTCATAATAAATTTATTTTTTAACTGATATGTTATTATTATTTTTTAATTGATATTTTTAATTGATTGATTTTAGGTTTTATTTAAAATATTTCGTAATGTTTTATAAGCATAGTTAATCATACACTATTTAAAAAAAAGTTTCCTCAGCAGAGCTTTTCAATTGAAAAATAATTCTAAAGAATTTTAATTATCGTGTTTTGCGCTTTCTTAATGATTCCTATCTAAGAAATATGAAAAATTGTGGGAAAGAATGCGTTCTAATACGCGAGGGCATTAACGCAATAGTTTCTGCCGGCCCTCTTCCACTATTGTAATAATTTTCTGGACAGGTACGAAAAAGAATTCGACACAATGGTCAGGTAAGAACCGTTGTGAGCAGTTAGCAGCACGTAAAGTTTTCGCACAAACAATCACAAAAAGGCAGGTCTTCACGGTGGTCTTTCCGAAAGATGTTTCTTAAAGGATATCTGCTTCCAAAATATGTGCAAACAAGAAAAACAGATTTTATTTTGATTTATTGAGGTATTAACTTTAAGAATTTTTTTATAATAATCCATAGCAATGTCTTTTTTAATAATCATTTATTGATTTGTCCGTTACTTTGTGATAGTTCATTTTTTAACAATTTTTTACTTTGTCATCTATCACTCTTTTTAAGTTTTAAAGTAGTGTTTGAAAATGCAAACTCGTTTTTTGAGAATGTAAAGGAGTTTTGCGAAACTATAGTCACACAAATTTTGTTTAAAAATAAAAGTGATAGGTAACAAAGTAAAAAATTGTTTTATTCCTTTTTTTTAACAATATTAAAAACATTTCAGCCTCAGAAACATATTCAAAAGAATTTTCAAAATTAGTTGCTGATGGTGAATACAAACTTGAACAAGTATATAATGCAGACGAAACTTCCCCGATTTGGAAAATAATGGCAAACAAAACTTTTATATCCAAAAGTGAAAAGTCCGCCTCTGGTTTTAAGGCTGCAAAGAGAGAGTTACACTGCTGCTATGTTCAGGAGATTGTTTAATCAAGCCACTTATGCTTTACAGGACAATACAACAATTATCGATAACTCAAGTTAAGCGACGTCGATCGCGGTATAGATCTGGTTGCGTGACCAGATCAAACCAAGCCATGAGCCAACTCGGCCTTTAGACAAAATAATTTAAACAAAGAGCACTTTTTTCAATTCAAATATGGAAGAAATAAACTAGTAAAAAAAATTCATAATCTAATCCGTTGATGCTAAAGTTCGGCCCATTATCTTGAGAAAAATTAAAAAAAAATGACTCAATATAGTAAATGTTAAATTTTAGTGTGTCTGAACTTCCGATAGGGGTCGCTATCAAATCATATTCGGATCGGTTATATTCTATGTAGCTATTCTGTATTTGGGTCAGCAAACTTTAGTGTTCTAGAATGGCCGGGAGCTTTATTAATAAGTAAAGTTTTGAATGGCAATGCGCTTGAGGCCAAACATTAACAAACAATGCGTACGAAGCAGTTCAGAAACCAGTCTGTAAATAATGTTGTAATCACCAAATCTTTTTGATTTCCTCTCGAAAAGACCTGCAGATTATTTTTGTTTATATTTTTTAGAGCACGTGGATTAAGAGATTTATATACGAGCAGTGGCTTTATCATGTATCCTTTGCAGCTTTAAATCCTAACGCGGATCTTTCGGGTTGAGACACAAATATTCCAGCAGGCATTCTCTTCCAAAATAAACCTGTCTCATTGGCGTTAAATGCCTAATCTGGTTGATAACCATTGCTTTCAATCAATTGTTTGCATTCAGTCAGACACTGATTAATCGCTTCGTGATATGTAAATCGATTCCCCAATAATTTTTACGTTGAGTAGCAAAAAACGCTTTTTAAAATTTATGAACTAATCCTTACTGACAGAGAGTTTCTCATCTGATTTTAGATTCTCGAGCCTAGCTTTTTCTTGAATTATTCGCCTGCTGATAGACACTCTTTTTTTGTTTGATCTTCGATCCAAATTCCGAGTGCTCTTTCCATATTTTCCATCAGAGGTCGTGAGAAACACGTAACTTTATTTCTGGTAGTAGTACCGCACGAAACACTGGCCCGAATGGATTGCTCCCTCTTTTTTATTATTCTGACTGTGGATTCATTCACTTTAAACTTTTTTGAAGGACTCAGATTCGTTTCACCCGCAGCAAGAGAGTCTAACTAAATTGATTTTTATTACATTTAGTTTCCTTTTAACAAAATATTGACCTGTGGATGGAATTAGATTTTAAAATTAGGACATGTACATATAACTCCGAAATCAAATTGACAAAAATGACAAGATTTTCCCTAATGACCCACTTCGTTAAAATAATGATACAAATTATGTAAATGCGTAACCAACGGCTGTGCGTCATGCGAAAAAGGCAATAAAACAATTTCTGGATCATTAGCCATAACGAAAAGCAATGAAATCGTAAACATCAAGAATCATTTCCATTGGTATTTGTCGGTATTTTCTTTCAATCGCTACTCTTAATTCATGGACAGTTGCCGGTTTTGTCTTATGAACCTTGTCTTTAATGTATGCCCATAAAAATAACCAGAGCGGTATTAGATCGTGTGGGGTATTCAACCCAATCTCTTCGTCCAATCCATCTGTTGGGTAGAGTTTCGTCAAAACAAGCCATTAAGTCATGATGATAATGTATAGATGCACCATATTGTTGAAAATAGTTCTCCTCCTCAAAAGCTTCTTGAATGCGTGGGATCGCTACTTCTTGTGGTATATTGAGATAAACAGCACCAGTTACAGTGCCGTAAAAAAAGAACGGTTTCATTAATCATTTTGCAAATAAGCCATACCACACTGTGACTCCAGGGAGTGTTTTTGTGTAACGCGTGGATTCCCAGGTGCCCAGTTGTGACGGTTAATTGAACTGAAAGCCCTGAAATTCTCGCCTGAACTGTCTTTGGACTTTTAATCAGATCATTCTGAAAAAGAATGCAGTATGAGTAAGTTATCAGAAAATAAAGGGTGTATACATTTCTTGGGACACCCTGTACAAGGTGGCGCAAAATAAGATTCCTAGTTGGTTTGCTCTGTAAACATTAGAACGAACAATAATAAATAAACCTTTTCACAACAAATGGAAATTTTATTCTAGATATTTTTTTTGTTATACATGAAAAATCACATCGACCAAAAGATCCTGCTCGCAAACATGTGCTTTTATCTCACGCAGCTTTACTTTACGGTTTTGAGTAATAATTTGGTAAATTTTTCTGATGTTGCCTGGTGTAACCATCTCCTTTGGACGTCCAGAGCATTCAGCATTATCGGTGTTTGTACGCTCATGGTTGAATTCATAACTAACACACATATCTAAACCAAAACAATATATTTTTTGCTTTATCTGTTTTTTAAAAAATTATGTTCCAAGTTTGACATAAACAGTTCTGATAATAAAGGGCTTAGTGGGGAACCCATTGCTAGACCATCCTTTTGTTTATAAAAAACGTTATTAAATTGAAAATAATTTTCATTAATGCATAAGTTAAAGAGTTCTAAAATATATTGCTTAATAATTGGATTGATGTTATTTTTTATGAGTAAATTATCATTTAATAGTAGACAATCTTTGTTGGATTGATGTTATTTTTTGTTGGATTGATGTTATTATCTTTGTTCGGAATATTCGCGAACATGTTGCTAACGTCAAAAGATGCTAGAAACTCGTTTTTTGGTAAAGATAGTTTGCTAAACTTTTTTGTAAGGTCCACCGAGTTTTTTATTGACTGTTTTGGCGAGAAATTCGTTATGTTTTTGAAGATTTTATTTAAGTAAAACACTAGGTTTCTTAAAGGCCTGTTTGTGTATGAGACTACCGGTCTTATTGGAAAGTTTTCTTTATGAATTTTAATTAAACCGTACAGTTTTGGAGGAGTAGGATTCATATTGACTATTTTATATTTATCTTCGTTTGAAAAAATATTGTATATATTTCTTATTGTTGATTTTAACTTATTTTGAATTGTTGGGGTAGGGTCATTTTTTATTTTGACGAGGTCTTCATTATCTAGAAAGTTTTGAATTTTTGTTTGGTAAGTTTCTTTTTCTAGAATAACAATTGAATTTTCTTTATCTGCTTTAGTCATAGTTAAATTATTATTTTTGATTTTAGAATTAATGGATTTGATAATATGGTCTTCATTTTTGTTGTGGTATTCTCGATTCATTTCTAGAGTCCTTTTAATGTTTTCTTTTGTAAAATTAGAATTAGGGAAATTTTCAAGGGATCGTTCTACTTTAGATATTATATTTTCCAAAACTTTACTTTGTTTAATATTTGGATTATATTTCGGGCCATTTTCAATCAAATTAATCTCTTTATTCGTGAAAACCGTATATGATAAGTTAATGGATCTTTTATAGAAATTATATTTGGGTGAAGATTCTGGTTGTTTGTCATTTAATTGTAATTTATATAGATTTAATAGCTTATGTGATTGTCTAATATATTTTTTATGAATAATTTGTGAAATTGTTTGTCTGGTTTTATCGTCTAGAATATCAAATTCAATTGGATGGAGTTTATATGGTAATTCAGAGTGCAATACCTTAATATGTAGGAGTAAGTTTTCTCTAATGCTGAACCTTTTTCTTGTTTCTTCTTTTAGCCAGGTGGTTTTGCAACAATCCAGAGCTTTCTTCGCAGCAACTGTGGTCGCATTGATCTTAAATTAAACAAATTTGGGATACACTTTCTTCTTTAAACGTTGTTGAGTGAACCATGCATTTTGTACGGCTGTGTGTTGTTTTAACCTTAGTTTAAGGTATAACTTGGACTGTTCTGCTGTACTTGCTTCTTTCAAATTATTGATTGATTTGTTCGTTATAAAACAATATTAAACAAGGGATAAAACAAGATTATTTTTTTAAAAACGGATAACAATAAAAACATTGTTTTGGTTTAGATATGTAGACGACATTTTGGTTTATTATACTGGAAATGACAGATATATATATATATATATATATATATATATATATATATATATATATATATATATATATATATATAGATTAAAATATAATACTTAAACAAATTAGATTGTAAAACAAAAAAATGATAAAAAATATATAACATAAAGTTCAGCATCAGCTATATACATTGAAATATAACACATAAAAAGATTAAATTGTAGAAGACAAAAATAAAAATGCGTATACGAAACCCAAGACAACTCAATAAGTGCATCAAATTTTAAAATCGGAGCCATTGATCCATTCCAACACGGAGTGTGTGGCTTCAGAAATAATTAATTTCACCACCATATGTTGTAACAGAGCACTCAGCCATGATGTGATGAAGGATTTGGCGGAGTTCTCCACAGTCACAAGCCAGCGATCCAGTCAGTCCCCATTTGTAAAAAGAGTCACAACATCAGCCGTTGGGTATTCTTATTCTGTTAAGTGTCTTCCACGCATAGAGAGGAAGCTCCATTCCTCATAAGGGTGTTGTAGGGTCGATGACATCACTGGCCTGACTCGGTCCCGAAATATTCCCAAATTCCCTCCATTTAGCATTAGGTTGAAATTTTTTGCGAGGAGTTGTTCTAGGAGACGAGCGAACTAGACTGTAGTCTCCGCAAGCCGACAGCAGGTAAGTCTTTGTGTATTGGGAGGTGGAAATTTGATAGTATTTTATTGTTTTACCTGATTAGCATTTCTTGTCAGCGGAGAGTGGGCTTCTTAAACAACCAATTATTGTTCTCATTGTCTTGTTTAGTTTCGTATCGATTACCTTTACGTGCCAGCTGTTTAGCCAGACTGAGGCGCAGTATTCAGCAACCGAGTAGATCGGGCTAAGACCTGATGGTTTTTATACGAAAGTGTTCGATCCATTGTTACTTCTAGGTATTTTGGATAAGGTTTGTAACGTGGCGGGTTGTTATTAAAAAATACTTGGGGTCCCAGGCGTGTTTGTTTGTTATTAAGGTAAAAGCACGACACTTCAGTTTTATTCATGTTTGGGATTATTCTCCAGTCAGCGAAACGTTTTTCCAATACAGACAAATCTTCTAATAATATGTTACTAGCTTCTTCAATGGTTTTACGCTGATTGCAATAGCTAATTTTTAGACCAAATTTTATTGACGTGTCAGACATGATGATTAAACAGAACATACAGATTAAACAGAACAGGTTGTAACCTATTATTTTCTCTTTTAAGAACAAAATTAGAAAATACAGATCACAGCGACGACAGCTGTTCGTCGGGTGCACCGGGAAGAAGGTCCAGGACAGGATGAAGCTGCGCGACACAATGGGCGCCACCCGGTTCGTTAATATATCTGATATTTAGAAAAGACCCTGGAACCGGGAAGGGGTCCATCTTAATTAAAACGTATACTGGATTTTATACATTTATTTTACAAAAGCACACTAAAAAAAACTATCAAATAAAAGACTCAGGGAGGTTTAGGGAAGGTGTTTCGCTAAACCTTACCGTGAAAGAAATAAAAAATTAAACAAATGGCTCTAAATTACACCAGCTGGTCTCTATGTCCCTATACTTATAAATTAGAGGTTATTATCTCTGTCCTGGCAATAGTAAAAAGAACCATTTACTATATTTGAGTTATATATATATATATATATATATATATATATATATATATATATATATATATATATATATATATATATATATATATAACTCAAATATGGTAAAAATATATTTATAAAAGAAAATGGTAACTGCGATCTTTATCGGTACATGAAAATATAATAAAAAGTGTTTGTCCAGCCTTATTTCCTGATTGTTTCTCTTCTTGCCTATCCCTTACTGGTTGTCCAAAAATCCTGGGTATGACTACGGGCAATCCGGTATCCTTATGCGGGGGTCCCGAAATAATCTCGATCTAACTAACCGGTTACTGTACCATGTGGCCCCAAAAAGAGTAAGGTTTCCACAATGGTCGGGCTCTGAAATAGGTGGTCTTTCAATGGCCTGGTCTCTGTTGACCGGAAACTTTGCTGCCGGGTCGTAAAACCCTCTACAAGAATATCAGAAAAATCAACCCAAGCATGACTTGGCCAGCAAACCCTAAGGCGCGAAAACGACCGCTCACCTGGAGATTTGGAGTTAGACTGTCTTGGCCTTGTCCTAACAGGAGCTCTTTCAATTAAAAATTCGCCTGGAATAAACCTACCAGTAGCGATGAAGAATTTGTGAACGCTACTAAGTACCGATCCCTGAGGAAGCC
Source organism: Cosmopolites sordidus (assembly GCA_031761425.1). Lineage (NCBI taxonomy): Eukaryota > Metazoa > Arthropoda > Insecta > Coleoptera > Curculionidae > Cosmopolites > Cosmopolites sordidus. The sequence goes on from JARFXV010000326.1 coordinate 150,407, forward strand.
CATAATTAAGGAGCTTCATTTTACTCTTACTTTTTCGCGTTATTACTTGAAAGGACCTGTTTTTAATAAAGTTGTTACCCGACTGCATGGTATCACGTTGTGGAATTTGTATAGAACACCTTCTTCCCAAACCGTGTCATATGCTGCAGTCAAGTCAACATACACCACATCAGTCTTCAGCCGTTCTTGAAACCCTTCCTCAATATGTGTTGTTAAGTTAAGTACCTGCTCCACACAACTGCGATGAGGCCTGAATCCAGCCTATTCAACCTGTAATCAACAGGAGTATGTTCCATTATCAACGGCCTAGTCGGTTTAGTAGCAAGTTTGTAGCATGAACTTAATAGAGCTCTCAGGCAAGTTCTTGGGTTTATTTCGTTTCGAGATTGGGATTATTTTGGATTTCTTGAGCTCCACTGGGATATGTACTATTAGTAGGATGTCAGAGTAGAATTTACTTAACGGTATTGAACGATATTTTTCTTCATCAAAAAGCGATGCTTAATCAAACACACGAAATTCTTATTATTTTGAAAATAACAAAAGTAGCATCACTTACAGCACAACAATTCAGAAACTAGTACACAGATTATCATGAAATTTTGACACATGACGTTTGAAGGTTGGCCCATTCGACCGCTGGTAAAGGATTTTTCGTCATTTTAAACGCCATCTGTGCCAGACCTGGGACTTATTGACTGATGTGTTACATAAACAACCTAACCTAAAGAAAAACATCATATTCACTATTTGATCTCTTAATAGGAATCTAAAAATACATAAAATGAGCAGTATGTTGATTCGGTGTGTATTCATACACATTCTTTTTTCATTTTTTATTTTTCTGGTTCCTTCTATCCTAAACTCTGACTCTTTCAGAGTAATTCAAATTAAAAACAACACCAGTTAACATACTTAACATAATTTAAGACAACCATACTTCTCCAGACCTTTTGATTTGGTAAATGTTTCATTAAAATGAGATGTGAAGTTCATTTAATAATGTCAGTCCCTCCTCGGTGCTGGCGTACTAACCAACCAATTTTACCGCCATCTCTGCGAAAACTACTCGCGAAATCCCGCTTTCTATGCGGCATTGAGCCGCCGGCACCGTCAATGTAACCGCTCTGGCCATTCTTCAGTTCGAATTTGGTCATCGTCCGTGAGCACGAAAGCGAAAACCGTAAGGCGTGTATGGCAAGATGCGATTGGAAAAGCGTGAAATCGGCGATTAAATAGTGAAAACAGAGACAATTTTTATCATGACACTTATAAAACGTTACTGCTTCGTGTTGTTTTTTGGAATAATAGGTGAGTGGAGAGGAAAAAAATTGAGAAAATGTTCTTTCTGGCAAATTAGGTTCATATTTACTTAGAGTTTGTTTTGAATTTGATTTATTTTCTGTCTAAACTCGACTAGATTTCCCACTAAACACCAAATCACTTTTTTAATTTTTCGGCGCAAGTTTCGCTAACCATCTTAGCATCATCAAGATATAATTCTATCCTGAGATTCCTGATTAATATGGTGCGAAATGCGCCTTGAGAACTTTAAAAAGTGATTTGGCGTTTAGTATTAAATGTCTTCGACTTCAGTGTTTTACGCCGAATTTGTAATATATTGTAATTTACTGTAATTTGTAGCCCTTCAAATGAAAACCTATTTCAAAACGATTTTTCACAAAACACCACGTGATTTTAAATTTCTTTATATCCTGATGATGGTATGGTTACACGAAACATGTCATTAGAACGGCCTATAAAGTTGCGTAGAAAATACATTTGTTTTTATTTTTTTTTTATATAATATGATACTATAATGTGTGTATATGATGATGATTTATAGAAAAAGTGACCATTTTCTTCAATACTCCTTTGGCATCTTTGAGAAAGTTTCATGTTTTTGATTTTGGAAAATTTGTGATCTTTTTCTATTAGAACATGTGTTGAGGCAATGCACCATTTAATTCGACGAGTTCTTAAACGTATACGTATAAATTGATAGTTGCATTGCTTTGTTAAAGGACAAGAACAATTCCCCTTCGAATTCCACCAAATTGATAACATGACCTTGTCTTGATGACAATCAGTTTTCGATGTCGTTTAATCTGATTCATCACGCTTTCTCGGACATGTTTTCCAGAGAACCCAATGTTTATTTTTACTTTGCATTATTTTATTTACATTACATTATTTATCCATTGTTTATTAGGTCTATAATAGTCGGCGTTGGCAAGATTGAAATTGTGAAGGAAATTAAATATCTGGTAAGTAAACTATCCGAAAATAACATTACAAGAGAAAACAGAAATCGTATTATGAAGAGTAACAAAATTACTCACACCCTGTAACATGTCCTAAGATCAAAAACTTGTACAGGGGAACACGAAAGTTCAGACATGAAACACTCATTCGGCCTCAAAGAAAACAGAAACGGTGCTTGCAGTATTTCAAAGAAGAGTACTCAGAAAACTTTTTTGATGATGTGAATAAGAAGAAAAATTGGGGAATCAGGCATACGGGGGTTGCTATTTATATATCCGGAATAATAAATAAAAACAAATATTTATCATTGCAAATGGTTTTATTGTTTTTCAAAATATTCTCCGCGATGATCGATACACTTTTTTATACGTTTGAACCAATTTTCATTGAGGATTGAGGTGTTTTCAAAACATACGTTTTGAACGCATCACCCGCTTGTTCTCACGTCGATAATCGTTGACCATGTAACGGGGCGTTCACGCACGAGAACAAAAAGAAGTCATTGGGTGTGAAATCAGGACTATACGGCGGATGACCCACTAATTCGATGTTTTACCGGTCAAATATTGATGGTGAAGTATAATTTTGCGCCTCTGATTGCTTTATCTTATTTCTTCAAAGACTTCTAGCAAACAAATGGTTGTGTACCATTCAAAATTGACCGTTTTACGATTCTCTAGTGTAACTGCAGTCACATACCCATTGCTTCCAAGTGCTTCTAGCGCGAACAACTTTTGTTGGGTTTGGTTCATTTTGAAAGACCCACATAGTTGACTACTGTTTATTTTCGGGCTCATAGCATAGATATACGCGTACATCCAAGATTCATATAAATGTTATACATTACTTTTGATGCACTACGATTGTATTTTTTGAGCATTTTTCTGCATCAATCGATATGAGCCTTTTTTCAGCTATTGTCAAATTATGCGGAATCCACTGCTCCCTACTTTTTTCTTAGGGATGAATAGTGGGTAACGAAAAGAGATGTAGACCTAAGACGCGATGGCAGGACAATGTAAGAAGATTTACTGATGAACTGCTGAACGTTACAAACTGGCAAGAGGAGATTGATCAAATTAAAGGCAAAAGTTGAAGGAAGTTGAAGTCTAAATGTATTGAATTGTAAGGAAACCACGTCGAAAAATAAAAATGTCTCAAGGATCTTAGATTTCCTTTATCAGGGCAAGAACTTTTCAAATGAGCCTCGTATATACACATAGAAAAATATATGAATGCTAATAAAAATGTATATGTAGCATATTGTACGGCATGAAACATAAAAGGTTTAGAAGTTTTAGGGTTACACACGCATCAGCAACTAAAGCTATTTAGCGACTGGGCCTACAACTTAACCAAAATTATTGGTTCCAAATCAACGTCATCGACGATGATAATGATGACAAAAGCAATCAGATGAGGTTAAATCAAGAGAATATGACGAGGTCATTTACCAAAATATTTTATTGGCTCCTAATATATATATATATATATATATATATATATATATATATATATATATATATATATATATATATATATATATATATATATATATATATAAACAACAAACATTCTGACTCATTTTCGAGTGTTCTTTCTGATCCTCCACACCTCTCTCATCATTTCTCCGTAGATTCTCTTTCTCTCCTTCATCCACTTTGTTCCTGATCTCCTCGAAACTTCGCTCTCTGATGCCACGTTCCACATATGTATTTTGTGTCTGTACGTTCTTCTATCCTCAATCTCTGTCGGACCCATCTGTGCCTTTCCCAGATCAGCTCTGACTTGTGCGATCCATGGTACTGTTGACTTAACTCCTTGTATATACGTAAGAATTCTGTTAGTGAGTCTTGTCGGTGGGAATCTGCTGATATGTCCGTAGAATTTCAACCTTATTTTTCTTATGTCCGCCGCTACGTTGGACATCGGTCTGTATCCTTCCTCTGTCAGTTTTGGGCAGAGAATTTTCCTCATAATTTTGCGTTCCTCTTTTAATATGTTTTCTATGCCGCTTTTTGTATGAAGTGTAAGTGTCTCGCTTGCGTATAGTACCTCTGGTTTGATTACTGTGTTGTAGTGTCTTATTTTTGCGTGTGTGGATAGGCATTTCTTATTGTAGATATTGTGTGTCTTGCCGTATGCCCTCTTCATTTTCGGTAATCGAGTGTTCTGTGCTATCTTCTCTCCTCCTGTGGGTTCGAGGATCTCGCCCAGGTATTTGAAGTGAGTGACCCTATTTATTTTGCCGTATTTAGTGTTCAAATTTTGGACTTTTAATTTTGAGCAGAAGAATTCGATTTTTTGAAAGTATATTTGTAGGCCAACTTTCTCTGCACATTCATTGAGGACATCGATCAGTTTGGTTGCCCTTTTTTCATTGTCTGCGAGTATGGCTATGTCATCTGCGAAGCTGTCTCAAAGCATGCGATAATGGATGCATTGCTTAGCCAAAGGGTAGATAAGGCATATGTAAACCTATTAGGATGGATATATGATGGAGCTACAGCCACAATTCACCTTGATGATCTTGAAGTGGGAATTAATGTAGAACGAGGTGTATGGCAGCGTGACGCAATATTGCCTATTCTTTTCTGGGCCGGCCTTGAAGAAGTATTCCATAAACCATCTTAGATTTGCAGATGATATCGTTCTCTTTTCACAGACCCAGCTGAAGAATTTCAGTTTTAGGAAGAGATTTGGAGATTGTGGAACAGTTTTATATATCTTGGGCAGAGTATTTCAATGGAGGGGAATACCACACGGGAGGTGAAACGGCGGGTTAAGTATGGCTGGCATGCATTTGGCAGGTTCAGCATAGTGTTTAAGAGCAGACTCCCACTTTGTCTGAAAAGAAAAGTTTTCGATCAGTGCGTTCTACCCATTATGACACATGGAAGTGAAACCTGGACACTCACATCGCAATCAATTCAAAAACTTCAGGTAGCACAGAGGGGAATGAAAAGATGTATGCTTGGCATTACAAGACGAGACAGAAAGTCCTGCGCATGGATCAGGGAACAAACGAAAGTCTGTGACATTATTGGAAGAGTAAAGCAATTGAAATGAAAATGGGCAGGCCATATAGCGAGGCGATGGGACGACAGATGGACCAAGGCAATCCTGGAGTGGATACCGCTTGATCGCAAACGTCCGCGAAGAAGACCGAAAGCACGATGGATTGATGACATCGTTAAGTGTATTGGACCCGAGTGGCAGAGGAAAGCCCAGGACCGTGAAAATTGGAAGCATGCTGAAGAGGCCTTCATCCTACAGTAGATCGATACGGGCTGGTGATGATGATAATACAAACGACTTAAATATAACAAGGTCTTCTGATGATTTTTCTTCTTGACATTTAAGAAATTGAAGAGTTAACACCATTAAAAACTATTACTATTTGTATGGTTTATAATCTGGATGATTCATTGATAGTATTTTGAATATTAGGTTGGTGCCGGAGTTACCGTAAGAGAACTTTAAGAAAACCACAAATGTGTAAAGCAGGAAGAGGCCCGACCTCTCGGCCTGATTAAGAACAGAATTTTGATATATTTTTAACATATTTCAATGTAGTCAGCTTGCTATTCATTACCCCGATCAACATCCCCTTGAGTCCTATCAAACCTTGATTTTGTGCTTAACCGTAAGGCGAGTGGCTAACGTAGAATACATCTCAGAAGGCTATCGGCCTTACCCAGAACCGAACTGCTTATTACTACCAGAATCTCTTGCTTATTGAAATGCAGTATGCAAACCTGGTCACCGGATTACAAGAGATGCCAATATCCCTGTCATGTAAAATGTTTTGAAAAGTGTGAAACCCTTAGTGATGTACTACACATCATCAATCCAAATCTACTCTACTGTTTTTCTATATTTGACCCATTTGAGCATCATCAGGTTATAATAATCATCCACAATAAGTTTAGAAACAACCTAAAGAAAAAAAATATGTTTCTGAAATTCTTGTGTAATTATGCTTTTAAAGCAAATAAGTAATAGACAATATAATATTAGACTAGTGATTTAACCGGTTTCTACAAATAATACAGTTATGGCTTGACGAGGTCACAGTTTTGCTATACATATATCGCGACAACATAGCTGATCGTCCTGTTTATATTGACTTGAATATTTAAATTGAACAATAATATACCAGGATCATTTGAAAAAAAATCAGACATTCAATATGGTAGACTGTTTAAATTGAGGAAGTATTGATAAATACTTGGATTCTTTCGAAAACATGTAATCTATCCAAAGCTAGTTGAATCTTGAGAGCATTATGTGGGTGAAAGAGCACTTTCTTTTAGAACAAACTTGGACGTTTAGTCTGAATAGCACCATGCGGTTTGTCTAGTGGTAAAGCGTAATTCTTTTCAGTGATGGCACGGCAAAAGGCAAAATAGTCTATGTGCATCATACCAGTAGAATCCCAGAAAACCATAGCGATAACTTTTCCTGCGGGAACAGTTTCTGCTTCATTTGGCGCACTTGCAGCGTCTCCCAACAACTAATTGGGCTGTTGCTTCGTCTAATAGTCGTCTAATAGAATAGAAAACTCATATATCTTCCGTTATAAAACTTTGAAAGAATCTCAGCTGGATCACACTTAAATAAGTCTAAAAACGATTGAGACGTATTCAGTCGAATGTATCTTTGGTTGCCTGTTTACACGTATGGCATCCCAATCTAAAAAGCTTTTTCATACTCAAAATACCGTGTATAATGTAGTAGTCATAATCTGTCAAGATGTTTACAGTGTCAGAATGGGGATATATGATAGTGATCATTTATTAAGACATTGTGGATTTTTGTACAATAGATGTAAGAACAGATTTAAATTCATCAGTCCACTGAAGATTCCTTTATAGTGAACTCTAACGCTTTTTTTTACATGTGTTGGATGGAATTACACCCCTTCAAAGTGCTTTATAACATCTGGAACTTGTTTCTCAGGAAACTTCAAAATTAATTTACTTTACACGATCGCCACAAACAAACAACTAACGCACGCGTCTAAAACTTCGCTGCAGGCCTTTACAACAGTTATTATTCTTTAAAAACTCTATTATGCAACTAAATACATTAAAATGAAACGTTCCTCTGTTCGTGCAATCTAGTTATTAGTCATAATACGATACAGTGAAAGTTTGTGGCGTGTCTGACCACAAACAGAACATTTTCTTTTGCGTTTGCTTAGAATAATACGTAGGCCACGCTAAAAGTTGCCGCTAACAGTTCTCTTTTTGCATCATTACAGTTTTGTACCGGTCTAAATTAATTTTCAAAACATTTGTTGTAGATAATCGAGAACAAAAATGAATCACAAGGTGATAAATCAGGATTATACGGTGGGTGAGACATTAATCCCTTATTTTCTCCTGCAACAGGTCGATTGTTTGAGGTTCTGTGTGAGAACTGGCATTGTCATTATGCAAGATGATGATGCTGTTACTTTTTATTGATTTACAGACGATTTCCGACAAGTAAATTGATGTATATCCATGTATATCCACTATTAATGATAATTCATTGATTATGTAAAGCAAAAGTAATCAAACATTTATTTGAGAAAGATTGCGTGAACGATACATAACGATAAATGTTCTATCGGCGATAAATCAAGAGATTTCATCAGCCAGCCGACTCTCACTATCACAGATTCATCTAAAAACTGTCCTTGACGTGGTGTATGCGATCTTGATAAGATTTGGGGTCAAAAATAAACATAATGAGCTGCATTTAAAATTCCTCTGATAGTTACAAGATGTGCCCTGCCTGGAAAGGCCTGCATAATTCCGGGAATGCTAGCTATTCATATACGAAAGAAAAAAAATTAGTTTTCACTCCAAAAAGGCCTGAACCTACTACATTCGTTATACAACGAGTCTCATTCTACGTCCCATTCTCTTTTTGTTCAGCAACATCCTAGACATATTAATTAATAGTTATCCTCGCAACAGTTATCTATGCAACTTCGAAAACATGTCGACTTTCGTACAGATTTAGATGCAATTCGTTACGTCCTTGGACACTTTTAGACAATGACGACAATGACGACAATGGTGAGAAAATATCAACAAACCATATACCATTTCACTATGAATTTCCATTGCCTTTAAACCTTTTTTTTACAAAGAATTTAATCACTGCACGATTTTTGATATTTTCCGTTTTAAAAACTAACAATGATACTTTTATTTTAAGCTACTATTTTTGTACGAATGAATTGACAGATCGACTTGAAACTTCACATATGTTCATATGAAGGATGAAACTTTAAAATATAGTATATTATATAGTTCTTTTACTGCTCCGTAGGTGTCGCTCCGCGAACTTTTCAATTAGCCTAATATGGGCGTCTGTGCATTCCTGCGAAACTGAAGCCACCATTGAAGGTTCTTCGGGGCTCTTTGTTGCTGTAGATCCTTCTGCATCTACTTTCTGTTGCCTGTAGAGTTTGCTGTATTTCTTGACCTTGTCCACAATTATTCTCAATTCCTTTAAATCGAAATAAACAAGAAGAAACTAGACGTTACCATTGTTAAGAAAATTAAACTTGTTTTCAAATCTATTTTTCGCGGAAATTATTACATTTTAGCTATACGTTTTAAAAAAAAACTTTTTGTTCAAAAAACTGTAAATAATTGTTAATTAAATTTACGAAACTAATTTCCCTTACACCCTTTATACCAGGTGTCCCATTAAGGATGGATCGCGGCCGTATCTTGAAAACTATTTATCCCACAACTTTAAGAAAAAAAAATTGTACTAAAAATGATCATGAGAAATTCAAGTTTACCGAGTAAGAAAAATTCTCAGTTATAATTAGCAAACTGTCTCCTACAACTGTGTTTTATGACATTTTGTCGTAATTTCACGGATTGGGGGGGGGATTTTACCTATTGAGATAAAAAGTCGTCTAATGTCCGTTTGCCTTAACCGATTTTCCTCAATTTGGATTCATTTAAAAGGCAATTGCTGGGACAATCAGATAACCTGGGAGATAAATTATTTAGTTTATAAATGAAACCACGAGGTGGCGTTACATTCAACAATAGTTTTTTTGAAGTTTTGTTCAGTTTTTTCAAGTGGAATGGTACAGCTTTTACTACATGGCAAGAAAGGTAGTTTAAAGAGGAATCATCCAGTGAAAACCCGAAATCGATATCTCTGACATGTCAAGAGATATTTCGATTTTTCTGAAAAAATCAGTTATTATTTCACTACTACCTGCATTAAGTTAGAAATGCAAAGATTTATTTTTCGACGAGTACTAAAAACGACAGCTTCAATTTCCGCTCTTGAAATGCTGGTTATTGAATTTTAAATTCTTTCAATCATGTTTTCTCGTGTGGTAGGACGAGTTTGAAAAACAAGGAAGATGGAAGATGTTTCGTTGGAAACAAGAAGACAAATGTGGTACCAGCATGATGGATGCCCTGCCCACTTCTCGCAGATGGTTCGAAACTTCTTGGATGCTTCGTTTCCAAATTGTTGGATAGAACGGGGTAGTTTATTTTCGTGGCCGGCGCGCTCACCGGATTTGACAGTCCACGATTTTTACTTGTGGGGAAGACTAAAAGACCGTTTTTCAAACTCGTCCTACCACACGAGAAAACATTATTGAAATAATTCAAAATTCAATAACCAGCATTTCAAGAGCGGAAATTGAAGCTGCCGTTTTTAGTACTCGTCGAAAAATAAATCTTTGCATTTCTAAGGATGGAAGGCATTTTGAACATTTAGAAAGGCGTTAAAGTTCAGATTCTGTTAAATATTAGACCATTGTGCTGTTAATTTTATTTGACTGCTGTTATTATTATTATTATCTTCGTTGTTGGCCCGTTGGCCTTTAAACACGCTCCAAATTAATATGGCACGAAGAATTTGGACCAGTCCTAAATCTGGGTAAAGTATGAAGGAAGGCAAACATTAGGTTAATATTTTTTTAACTTAATGTAGGTAGTAGTGAAATAATAACTGATTTTTTCAGAAAAATTGAAATCTCTCTTGACATGTCGGAGATATCAATTTCAGGTTTTCACTGAATGATTCCTCTTTAAATTACCTTTCTTGCCATGTAGTAAAAGCTGTACCATTCCCTTTGAAAAAACTGAACAAAACTTCAAAAAACTATTGTTGAATGTAACACCACCTCGCGGTTTCATTTATAAACTAAATAATTTATCTCCCAGATTATCTGATTGTCCCAGCAAGTGCCTTTTAAATGAATCCAAATTGAGGAAAATCGGTTAAGGCAAACGGACATTAGACGACTTTTTATCTCAATAGGTAAAATCCCCCCCACCCCTCTATTCGTGAAATTACGACAAAATGTCATAAAACACAGTTGTAGGAGACAGTTTGCTAATTATAACTGAGAATTTTTCTTACTCGGTTAACACTTGAAAATACACACAAAAAAAAGATTTTTAAAAATGTTTAGCTCGTCACGCCCTCTTGCGGTCGTTTTAGAAGCTTAAAAATATTTTTGGTGAATTTCTCATGATCATTTTTAGTACAATTTTTTTTCCCCAAAGCTGTGGGATAAATAGTTTTCAAGATACGGCCTCGATCCATCCTTAATGGGACACCTGGTACAAGTATGATTTTAGTATTGTATAAAATTAAACATAAATTTATCTTAAATATATGTTAAATATTTAACAAAAACGAAATCTGGTCATTTAAATTCTCTTCAAGGTTATAAAACCGACTGCTTCATTTCCCCCTTCTCAATAATGACCTTACCTTACCTTTTATTTATCGCTGCTTCTCATCGATACGTACAACGCAAAAACTCCCAAATTTGCCACAAGATGCGGACTCATATCGATTATCGGACCCCTAAAAGTGGATGTTCTTTTCCTCGAACTGTCTGTTAGATTCCTCCGGATGAAAGAAATGCATTCTACCTGGATATTGTTTTGTTCTTGTTCGAGGCCGGAGGAGTATCGGGTCAAACGTAACGGTTTTTTCTTCATATAATAGTTTTTTGTAATACGCTGATTCTAAAGCATTCTTTTCCACTCTTTTGACTGATTAGGTGTACAAATAGCTCTGAAAGATCCTTTTCATAAGATGTTCAGCAATACTTCCATGGCTGTAATGAAATATACCGTGTGTCCAGGATAAGAACTTACCACTCGCTTAAAATTTTTATTTCTGGACGAAAAATGGAATTGTATCATCACAAAATATTAGATTATGGGCTCAAGATAACCCACATTGGGTGATACAATGTAAGAGATAACACGGTGATACACTGTAAGAGAATAATATGATCTATAATAGCCTGCACCACAGCATCGCTCATCTTATGTGGCCTTGTCATATAACGTCCCCGTGATGTCCACTTTTTTATAATTAATTTAGTACAGAGCACAAAATGCTTTTTTACATATATAAATTTATTGATTGTCCAAAATGGGTGAAAGAATGAGATTTATGTTTAGAAACGTTTTTATGCTGACGTGCAAATAAAAATGAATTTTTTAAATTTATATCAAAACTATAAAAAATATCAAGTAACTTAATTTTTCTTCGTTAAATTTAGCTTTTGGCTTTGAAATGCTTTGGAAATGCTTTTGGAAGCAACAACATTATCCGAATAAGAATTGTAACTCTTCCTTGTTGCCCTTCAAATTTCTGCAGTACATCTTTTCTAAGTCTCTGGGTTTTTGGTTCGTTTTTTTTTGAAATTTTCAGTTTTGATTTTGGCCATATGATATTAAAAATTCAAATATTAGAGTGGATGAAAGGGTTATCGGCACACAGCTCCTACTTCCATAGCATTCATCTGTTGAATAGAGCCAAATCCTGATTTTTCAGAAAATGTCACTTAACCCCTTCTTTCATTTACCCCTTCAATTATCGGTACAATTTATACTTGCCATTTGACGGTGCACCCATTCATCATGCAATTAACGTAAGAAACTGGTTAAATAATAATTTTCTAAATCCTTTGATTGGTCGGAACAGTCCAGTAATAAATTGGCCGCCGATATCTCCGAATCTCACGTCTTTTGATTTATTTCTCTGGGGGACAATTAAAAATAAGATTTATATTTTGAAGCCCCAAACTCGACACGATGTTTGTGATCATGTTAGGCAGGTTTGCCGTAGCATTATCAAACAACAATTGAGAAAGTAGTGAACAATACCTGACGACGTATTGAAAAGTGCTTGATTGAAAATGGCGGAATGATATAAATGTCTAGTATTTAAGTTTTATAATGCGAATTTAGATCGATCTGTAAGTAAAGGAAGTTACTTTTTGTTAAAAAATAGTCTGTAATTATTGAAAAAAAGTATTAATTATTAATTATTAAAATATCATAAAATAATATCAAGAACACCCAGTCATTTAGAACTATAAAAATCGCTACATTTTGTTTTAAGGTGGTGCTGGTCAAGAATTGGTTGTTAGTTTGTATCTTAAAAAAACCCTAATAGTACTTCTCGAAAATGGGAGTCATAAAAGTTGAAGATGATATTAACAAAAATAAAACATGTAATATACTTTCTTAATGCCGTTTCCGAGATCTCTCCAACAAAAGAAAGTTTATGAAAATCGGTCCAAAAATTAAAATTTTAAGGGGGTGGTAAGTCCTTATCCTGGACACCGTTGGTCCAATGGCAAGGAAGTGTTCCTTTCAATCATCTACAATTTACGATACAGTCAAAATAATTACCAGAAAACCTAATCAAATCATTAAAAGGAAAAAATAAGTTCAAATAAATCATCGAAAGAACATCTTAGGAGAAACAACAAAAACGGATTTACAGAATAAGATAATGTTTTTGTTATATGTGAACGTTCACTGCAAGATGGCATGAGCTGTATGTAATTACAGCTCCCATCCGACATGACCGATTTATTCGGTCATGGTTTTAATCATTCTCTTATACGCGCTTTAAAAGTTTTCAGGTCGAGTTCCATGGCGGTTTTAAGGTCAGAAACCTGTCTCAAACCTCTTTAAAGTTTTATTCACTTCTGTCAGCATTGGTTCAACAATACCAGTCAGGCTATCTAATATGACTCTAGCCCAAAACTTTCCTACAATACAGAGCAATGATATACCTCGATAGTTGTTGCAGTTAATTCTGTTTCCTCTTTAAAAACTTGGTATAATGCAACCATCTAAAAAGTCCGATGGATTTTCTATTATTATTTCGTGAAATATGTTTACAATTATATTGCCACCAGCTTTGTTATTTTTACTTTCCAATTTGTCATTTCGACCTCGTTCATAGTGGGCGCTACGCCCATGCTCACAACTGTAGATCTTCGAGGGATGAGCCCCAAGACCCTTTCATCAGACACTGACTTAGAGTTCAGCAACTTTGAAATGCTCTTTCCATCTGCCTCTTATACTCTTATATTCTCTTTGGTGGTAATTGTATCCCTACTTCAGGACTGTATATATTGTATTATATCATAACATATTTAATATTCATATATATTCTCTTCATTTTCAGCTATTCAAATATCTACCTCTCTAATTTTACGAAGCTATCTCTCTGAAAATGGTTTGCATGGTACCATAACATTTACCAAGTCAGGAGACGATATTGTCATCAAGACTGACCTACAACCGACCTTGGAGTTTCCAAACACAGTGTGGGCATGGTATATTACCGAGTTCCCTGTTGATTATACTCAAATTGAAAACCGGTAAGTACAAAGAACACTTCATACACACACATATTTTTAAGGCTAATTGAAAAGTTCGCGGAGCGACACCTATAAACCAGTAAAAGAACTATATAATCTACTACATTTTGAAGTTTCATAATTCATATGAATATATGTGAAGTTTGTGAAATATATGTGAAAAGTTGCGAGAAAAGATCGGGTTGTTTGAGGAAGTTTTGGAGCATTCACCATATTCGCCAGATCTGGCCCCCTCTGACTTTCATCTGTTCCCAAAGCTCAAAAAATTCCTACGTGGTAAGCGTTTTTCATCAAATGAAGTTATAGCAGCCGGAGATGAGTATTTTCAAGACTTTTAGAAAATCACTTCAGAGATGGGATAAATTAATTGGAGAACCGCTGGAAAAAAAATGTATTGAGCTTAAGGGAGAATGTATAGAAGAATAAAGTCATTTTTTCAATTATAAATTTGTTTTATCATTTTCTCTCCGCGAACTTTTCAATTATATTTTAATTATTATTATTCACGTATGGGCCATGGTGGACCACTCGAAGTACAGTTAGAAACAGTACAGTTTGTTGTCGTTAGCCTTCCTTTGCGCCCATACTGATTTCATTTTTTGGAGTGAAGTTGTTCCAGTCTTCCTACATTTATCCCTCTGGCCAACCTTCCAAATGTTAACCTTGTGTCTGAAACAGCCTCTATCCTGAATTTCACTTTATGTAATATTTGCTGATCTTAGGTCTTCTTTAATAGCAACAATCTATTTAATTATTTCTACCTAGCCTACTCGGATTCATCCGTTTTATACGTACTTACTTAAGTAAGTACGTAAAACTTAAGTCTTCTTTTTCTCATATCACGATGTATATCTGTGTATTGTTTGATTTCTTGGTTTTCTCGAAGTCGGTATGTTGTGCTATTTATTTGTTTGGCGCCTAAGATTTTTCTTATGATTTTTCTTTCCTTCTTTTCAATCTCCTCGATGTCTCGCTCCCTATTCAAAATGCACGTTTCTGCCCCATATAGACATTCTGGCTTAATAACTGTGTTGTAATGTCTCAGTTTTATGTTTTTAGATATGCATTTTTTGTTGTAAATATTTTGTGTAAGTCTCAATGCAGTTTTAATTTTTTGACCTCTACCCTTATTGACCGGTTTTTCCAACCCGTTTTCCATGATTATTTCATCCAAATATTTGAATTGAGAGACTCGTCTGATTTTACTATTTTTTTTTTTAGAAATGGTGTTCTTAGTCTCTTGCAGGTCATGTATAGTGTCTTTTCAAAGGAAATTTGGAGTCCTACCTTTTCTGCTGTTTCTTTTAGGATTTCAATCTGTTTTTGTGCCGTTAATATATCTTGAGCCAAAATTGCTAGATCATCAGTAAACGCCAGACAATCAATTTTGATGTTGGTTCTCCCCAGTTTAATGGGCTGGTCAATATTCAGGACCAACTTTTTTTTGCACCACTTCTGTATTACTTTTTCTAGAACACAGTTAAATAAGAGTGGCGAGAGCCCATCCCCTTGTCTCACTCCAGTTTTTAATTCGAAGGGCTCTGAGATGTCACCCATGAATTTAACTTTTGACCTTGTGTTAGTTAGGGTTGTTTTAGTAATTGCCAGTGTTTTCAGATCTAGTCCTTGTTCTTTCAAGATTTGGAATAAAGATTCGCGGCCAATAGAATCATATGCTTTTTTGAAATTCACAAATGTACAGACGAGATTTTTATTGTACAGTTTTTGATGTCTTAGGATCAACTTTAGATTCAGGATCTATTCAGGGCCGGATCGGCCCGATCGAAAACCTGCTTGATTTTCACCAATTTTAGGTTCTAACTGTCCCTGTGCTCTGTCTAGTAGACATTGAGATAGAATCTTGTAACAAACTGGGAGAAGAGATATCCCTATGTAGTTGTTTATATCCGTTCTATCTCCTTTCTTATTTAGTGGATGGATTAGAGCATCTTTCCAATCTTCCGGAATCCGTTCGGTTCGCCAAACTTCTTGTAGAATTTTGGTTATTTCCTTGATTGATACTTGGACCAGCGGATTTCAAAAGTTCAGCAGTGGTTCCATCTTCACCAGAAGCTTTGTTATTTTTAAGTCGCTTAATTTGCCTAATTATTTCATCTTCAATTGCAATTGAATAGTTTTGGTTATTTAGAGCTAATTGTCCGTTTTCCTTTTGGAAGCAAAGACTTTGGGTTTGATAGCCTATTAATTTAGTTTTAAATGTGTTGGAAAGCTTTTTCTATTTCATTAAGTTGATTGTTTTCATATTTCCTTTTAGTTTGTCTAATTAGCTTCGATGTTTTTTTCTTACTTCCAAAAAGATATTATAGTATATATATATATATATATATATATATATATATATATATATATATATATATATATATATATATATATATATATATATTTATATACAACAAATATATATCTTTACAGATGTTCTGAAGAATCACTAGGAAAAAATCTGGTTACTCTGGATGATATATTCGGTTATCTGGTCATCCCAGATAATCAAACCAGCGAATTCACCAGCAAGGAATTGAAAATAAATGGAAAAAATGGTGTCTATGGTAAATCTGTACTTCTACAAGAAGTGGAGACTAATAGAAGAGTATGCGGATCAATTAATATCATCGACAAAAGCCAGGAAAAAGTGGCTGTTGCCAGATTCAACTCACCCATTGCCGGAAATGTGTATTTCCGGTGGTTCTCCACGAAGGACAACCACAGCGACATGATCATCACCACTGACCTTTATCACTCCCACAAGAAAGAAAAATATGAAAAATATCTGACCTTTACTGAACATCTCTGGAAGATTTACGTGACGGATATATTCGATTCCACAGATCGATCTGAAGAAAATTGCAATATTCTTCAGTTAGTATTTGATTCAGAAAACCGAGGATCTGGCAACGCCATGGGTGACATAGATAAACGTCTGGGTAAGGTAAAAGTATCCACCAATTACAACAAGAACAAATTTAGAACCTTGTACCAAGATAATGATTTGATGTTGTTGCCCAGTGACATAACTGGACCTCAGAGACGACTTTACGTGGTGATATTCGAAAAGAAACATCAGGATGTGTTCTTGGCTTGCGCGAAAATTCGATATGATCATCCGGTTAATTCCAGGTAAGTTTTGAACCATATTAAACCATGCAGTGTCTAATTTTTGAAGAGTTTCTTTTGTAGAATAATAATACAGTCTGGTGGAATAAAAGGTGATATAAGATTGACCCAACACAATCGTTTCGAACCCACGTTTTTGAATTTTAACTTGTCAACAGCAAGAGGGGATTTGGAGACGAGGATTGTTTTCAGTTCGACTGTTGCAGGGTAAGAGACTTTTGTTTTGATTAATATTTGAAAATTATCGGTGTGACGATTAATAATACTTCATTGTTTTAAGTGATAACACCGTAAATATGTGTCGATTCTCAATCTAGTCTCTTATGCCGTCGATTTCGAGTTAGCACCATGTTTTTTATTTAGTAACCATGTCGAGCTTCAGCCCAAATAAAAAGTATTTGCGACACGAACTTTTTTTCTAGTCCAATCAAAAGAAAAACAAGAGTGAAAGCCGTTCTACAGACAAAGAACGTCCAGGCCAACCAAAAAAATTTGAGGACGTCGAATTGCAAGCATTGTTCGACGAAAACGATGTGCAACAACAAATGGAGAGGTTAAATGTTTGTTGATCATTTGTAGTCGGCTGCATGCTATGGAAAAGATCTAGAAGGCAGGAAAATGGGTACCACCCATCAGTTGAACCATCAGTTGAACGACAGACAAATGGAAAAGCGAAAATGTTGTGTGAAGTTTTGCTTTCTATCTAAAAATACTTTTTGAATTGGATTGTGACTCGAGACGAAAAATTGATATATTTCGAGAACCCAAGACGAAGAAAATTATGGGTTGACTCAGGACAGCTCGGAAAACCGGATCAGATGGGTGTCATGAACCATGAGCTTTTGAAACCAGGTGAAAGAGTTGATACCGTTCGCTAATAATTTCTGCACTTGGCTCGGAACTCGTGCAGCTAGCGATGCCGAATATTTTAAATAAACTATTTTTTACCTGTCTCCCACATTAAACGTGTTTTTTAAGAAAAAAATAAGAATTATTAGCTCTAAGGAAAATTGAGCCATTAATAGCAATACAGCTTTGTGCCCTTTTAACACATTTCCCATGACTTTAGTCAACATGTATAGTGTTAATTGGGAGTTGAGTTCTTCAAGTTGAGGTAGTTAACGTTGTTGATTTGGGCAAATTGTTGTCCGTTCAACTCAACAACTAGAACACGTTAATGTTTATAATGAAATGAATATGCGTAGATTTGGATTCGTAAATCAATCAATTCTCCTATTGGAACCTTCATTGTGAAACACTAAACTCAAAGAGATTTACCACTAAACACCTAATCACTTCTTGAAACTTCTCGACGCACGTTTCGCTAACCATGTTAGCATCATCACGAGAGGATTTCATCTAATTCTAAAACTAAACTAAATTATATTTATATGATAACAATACCTAATGAAGCGTGTAAAAATCATAAATCGCAAAGTTTACTAAGCCCTACATTAATAATTGAAAAAGTTGACTGAACAGTATAGGTCCTTTATCCCGGTTCATGATGTTCTTACATTTTTCTATTTGAATGCTTTCATATGCATCCAAAGCCTTATTGTTATTTACGCTTTTAACCAGTTTTAAATTATTAATATCTATATTGTGGTCAAGTTCGATTGCATGTTGAGCAACACCAGATTTTTTTTATAGCTCGTTAATATGGATCGTTTTGTTTGCCCAATATACCTTCGATCACAATCTTGACAATTTATTTCGTAAATGTCAGACTTTTCATGTTGATCTACTGTATCCTTTAGATTACCTAGGACTTATTTATTAATCTCTTAATTTATTATATCTTAATTCTTAATTAATTATATGGGTTGTACACAACCTTAATCCACTTTTTTCACTGTCTAACAGTCGTGTTACCTGGATATCAAACGGTATTACCATGAATTTATTTTTGTTCTGGTCCTTTTGAAAAGTCGAAGATTCTTTCAGAATAATTTTCTAAACTTATGTTTTGTAATTAATTTATCTACAATGTTCTTATTATAACCGTTCACTTCGGATACCTCCCTAATTAATTTTAATTCTTTGTTATAATTATCTTTGTCTAAAGGAAAATTGATTAATCTATTGCCATAAAATTTAAACTAGCCATCTTATTTTGTAAGCTATGATTCGAATCGTTAGAAATGTATCTCGAAGAGATGGTGTTTTTTGTAAAAATATGAAAACCTAACCTATTTTTATTGTTTCTACTGGTTAAAACTTTTTGAAGTGATAAACTATCATTGTTTTCGAGTTCATGCATGAATACTATGTTTTGAGATTTACTATTTAAATACTCAATAAAATTATCTAAGTTTCCATTTTTTTAATTAAAACTTGTAAAAACGCCATCCACATATCTTAACCATACCTTCGGAAAGTAACCGAATTCATCTTTCGCCTCGATTTCAAATTTACTCATGAATAAGTTGGCTAAAATCTGTTATTAAGCCGAAAACAATTTTGTTTCATACATAATCTTGTTAAGGAGATGTCAGAAACAATGTTTTTTTAATTATTAATGTAAGGCCGAAGCTGCATTAGTTAGCAATTTGTGTTGACGTCTTCTTTTCCTATTTCTTAGTATTAGAGAAACAATACAAACTACTCTCTTGAAATCCAATCCATCCAATTCAAACTGTGAAAATCGCGGACAGTTTCGAGGTTTTTAATCGCAGTGTGTGCGTCTCGTACGGTTTCGTGGTTATAGCGGTTAACCGCTCGCTGGAAAAAACCGTAGTGCGGCTCGGCCTAAAGCTCAGTAAACTTCGTGATTCAAGATTTTACACGCTTCATTAGATAGGGTTATCATATAAATACATTATAGTTTAGTTTTAGAATTAAATTAAATCATCTCCTGATGATGCTAACATGGTTAGCGAAACGTGCTTCGTGAAGTTTCAAAAAGTGATTTGGTGTTTAGTTGTAAATCTCTTTAAGTTTAGCGTAAATCAATGTCATTCAATCAATACGTGGTTGATTTTAATTGACAAGTTATTGAATAGTTGAATGGGATTTGTGCGGTTGACTAATATTGAAGTGTAGCCCGTTTCCCTGTTACAATACTCATCTTATTAATGTTGATTAAAGTGAAGTATTTTTTATGCTTTTTCAGCTATAAAATTCATGAGCTGCCAATCAAACCAGCCAAATCAGTGGGGCAAAACGAAAATTCGTGCCTGACAACCAAATTTGTCTATAATCCTAGGAAAACCGATATAGGAACTGTTCCTCCTAATGGTTGGTAAATTAACATTTATATAAGCATAAACGAAAAAAATTCCAAATTACAGTGAAATAAAATAAACCATTTTTTATTCTGTAATGTTCTTCTAGGATATGGTACTCAAGACCAGTACCCAGTCGGCGACCTCTCAGGTAAACTGCTTAACAGAAACAACGCCTCCATCTTGGTACCCAGCAGCCAAGAATTGAATGGAACCTTTTGGGATGTATTTTTACCTTTGCAAGGTACACATTCCATTATCCACCGTTCTTTTATTATTTACAAGTATGTACATTCACTTAAAGAAATACAATTTGAAATTATTATCATACAATATTATTCATTTTCGTAGAAATACTCAGTACCCAACTACAGAAATTGTAGCAGAGCCATGGATTTGTGGTAGCATAAGTTTATATGAAGCGAATTTTCAATATCAACAACAAATTTTCACTGCACAAGTCATATTTAGATATCCAACAGTGGGTAGATTAATTATGAGACAAGTACGAATCAGTACCAGTAAATAAAATGGTTTATTTAAGAAGCATTTTTGTCTTCAAGGTCAAAGATGAAGCGTGGAGAGACACGACCATCCTTATTGAGTATTTAGTTCACGCTGATGGTGCCCAACTGAACAATTCGGCGGAACACAGATGGGCCATCCACGACACACCGCCAGGAAAAGATTTTTACGACTGGCAGAATAGATGCATCAGTGCTGGAAATGTTTACAATCCTTATAAGGTATTTTATTAAATTTCCTAGACATATTGCGTAATAGGATACCAATATTTTGTACTAGTACACTAATATTGTTCATATTTCATTTCATATATTTTCCAGATTGACTATGATAACACTTCCAATGTTGAGCAATGCAATTTGGATGCTATAGGTCTTTGCAGAGTAGGAGATCTTTCAAAACGACAAGGAACTTTGGAGATTTCAGGAAAGATAGCTGATAGTGACAGGATTTCTCGAAAACTCTGGACCGATCCACTGTTGCCTTTGACTGGACCTTCTGGTATTCTAGGAAAAAGTTTTGTTTTGTATGATGATCATGGGCCAAAAGCCAGGGGAGAGAGATTAGCATGTTCCAAGTATGATATAATTTTTCCTGACCAGGATCAAACTAATCCAAAATAATAAAATATGCATTTATTTAAAAATATACTATATATATATATATATATATATATATATATATATATATATATATATATATATATATATATATATATATATATATATATTACAGAAATCTTTCACCCTTTCTCCACGTGGTGTCACCGATCGCCTTCGCCGAACTGTCAACCATGCGACGTCACGAGTCTCTCGGGACCGGTTTCTAGCCTTTCAACCGTCATCAGCCGAGCTCTAGACGAACGCAAGGAAAGCAGTTCGGAGAGACGATCGGGGCCAGACCAGATTAACTGGCCATTTTAATGACGGGTCGTGATCGCACACAACTCACGCCATCATAAGGCGAATGCTCGTAGCAGTCAGGACCGCTCGTAACATTCTGCCTGGAACCTCGGGTATAGTAATGGTCAAAAATGGCCAGTTAATCTGGTCTGGCCCCGATCGTCTCTCCGAACTGCTTTCCTTGCGTTCGTCTAGAGCTCGGCTGATGACGGCTGAAAGGCTAGAAACCGGTCCCGAGAGACACGTGACGTCGCATGGTTGACAGTTCAGCGAAGGCGATCGGTGGCACCACGTGGAGAAAGGGTGAAAAATGTCTGTAATATTTCCCTCCACGGTTCCGTTGCGCTACCTTGTGGGCATATATATATATATATATATATATATATATATATATATATATATATATATATATATATATATATATATATATATATATATATATATACTCTTGTAAATATGCATCTGTATCTATTTTAAAGATTTCATAAAAGAAGAACATAAAATATTTTTTTCTCGATTTGTCTTAGACAAAGACTATTTAAATAAGCCAGTCCAGATATTTTTTAATCTACTTTATTTTAACCAATTGAAATTAAAAAGTGATATTACAGAATTGGAGGTGTATACAGAAGGAAAGCAGTGGCAAGAGATTGGTTTCCTAACGGCGGTGAGCTAACGGTAAAGGGGAAAGTTGAGTTCTTCCAGCAAACTGAGTATGACATAACGGATGTTGAAGTGGGGCTTGAAGGTCTCCAAGGAGCCAGCGGTTATCACGTTCACATTGTACGAAAAATATCAGGGTAAACCATAAGTTTCAGCGTTTTCTTTTTTAATTTAATTTAAAATTTTGATTCCACTATCAATCGATATCGTTGTTCGATTTAATGCCGTCAGTTTTTATATTTATTAAAGATTCATCCATGCATTAAGTGTAGCAACGGACGAGAAAAGTGGAAGTCTCTAGGGTTGTTGGTTTGGGGAACAGCTTCCATTTCTAATATAGGCAAACTGGTTAATTCGTTCCCAACGAAGCCCTTCGTCGAGAACTCAGCGTTGTGACTGATTCACCCTAGCAAATTGGCGACTCCACTATCTTTTAGGGTGAGCCAATAAAACTAAAATATCGAATTTATGGTCTTAAAAGGACCTATTTACTCAGAAAAAAATTCTCACATTGGGAAATATTTTTTAGTTCAGTTTTAAACGGTGTCGGTGGCCATTTAAAATTTGTCATTTAAATAACACGCAAGAAATGTTATCTTTATTAAAAATACTATAAGTTTTGAACGGTTGAGATAGAATTTTTTCCCAGGCATACTCTTGTAGGACACTAAATTCTGTAAAAAATTACTCCAGAGTTAAATTTCATATACTTACGGGCTATGAAAGTTGAAAAAAAGCAGAAATATGCAGTTTTAGTGCTTTATAATTGGAATTATAAATTTATCTCAAACGGTTCAAAAGTTATAGCATTTTTAATAAAGAATTTTTTTTGCGTGGTATTTAAATGGAAAATTTCATTTGGCCACCGACACTTTTTAAAATTGAACTAACTGTTTTTTTCCATGAGAGATTTTTTTTCAGTAAATGGGTCCTTTTAAGGCCCTAAATTAACCGCTATAAACTAACCGCTAGGTTAGTTTTTTGGCTCACTAATCCGCTGGTCCAATCAAGTACAGTCAAGGAAGTAACATTCTACAAGAAGTTTGGCGAACCGAACGGATTTCGGAAGATTGGAGAGATGCTCTAATCCATCAGCTACATAAGAAAGGAGATAACGGATGTAAACAACTACAGAGGGATATCTCTTCTCCCAGTTTGTTACAAGATTCTATCTCAATGTCTATTAGACAGAGCACAGGGACAGTTAGAACCTAAAATTGGTCAATATCAAGTAGGTAGGTTTTCGAACGAGCCGATCCTACCCTGAACAGATCCTGAATCTAAAGTTGATCCTAAGACATCAAAAACTGTATAATAAAAATCTCGTATGTACATTTGTCGATTTCAAAAAGCATATGATTCTACTGACTGCGAATCTTTATTCCAAATCTTGAAAGAACAAGGACTAGATCTGAAAACGCTGGCAATTATTAAAGCAACACGAACTAACACAAGGTCAAAAGTTAAAATCATGGATGACATTTCAGAGCCCTTCGAAATTAAAACTGGAGTGAGACAAGGGGATGGACTCTCGCCACTTTTATTTAACTGTGTTCTATATAATATATATCTAAAAACACAAAACTGAGACATTACAATACCAATCTTAGACCCCAAATAAATAAATAGCACAACATACCGACTTCGAGAAAACCAAGAAATCAAACAATACACTGATATACATAGCGATATGAGAAAAAGAAGACTTAAGTTTTACGGACACATAAAACGGATGAATCTGAGTAGGCTAACTAGACAAATAGTCGAATTTTATGAAAATAGGAGTAGAGCTAAGGCAGAAATTATTAAATGGACTGCTGCAATTAAAGAGGACCTAAGATCAGCAAATATTACACGAAGTGAAATTCAGGATAGAGGGGCTGTTTCAGACACAAGGTTAACGTTTGGGAGGTTGGCCAGAGAGAAAAATGTAGGAAGACTGAAACAACTTGGTCTGACGAAAAGAAAAAAGCTCATAGCGAAAGAAGGAAATCAGGCGCAAAGGAAGGCTAACAACAACAAACGCCTCTAATTGTACTTCGCGTGGTTCACCATGGCGTATATGTGTTATAAATAATAATAATAAAAATAAATATATATATATATATATATATATATATATATATATATATATATATATATATATATATATACATATATATATATATATATATATATATATATATATATATATATATATATATATATATATATATATATATATATATATGTATATAAATAGAAAGAAAACGCAAGAACTTATGAACTTCCACAACAATTGATAATATTTAGTTTATTTATACGTTTTCTTTGCATTAGACTCCTGTCGAAGAAAACCTACAATTTCCATGCGAAGAATCCACTCTTTACGGTCATTGGAATCCACAAAATGTTGACCCAATGTCATCGCCGACAAAATATCACGGTACCCCAGATCAGTACGAAATGGGTGATCTCAGTGGCAAGTTCGGAAATTTGGAAAACGTCACCATATACAAAAACGCTTACAATGATACCATGTTACCTCTTTTTGGTCCAAGAAGTATTCTGGCACGATCTATAATCATCCATAAGAAGGTGATATATTTTTTCTCTATTTTGATATTCGATTTTGCATTACTTCAGTGGTTTTTAGGTTGGTAATAAAAGATGGGCTTGCTCCACTATAGAAAGGGGATATAGCCCGTCAGAGGCGAGGGAAATTAGAGCTATAGCATCTTTTCATCATCCAGCAGGATATGCTTATGGTTACATGAAAATGGTGAGGATATTTTTTATAAAAATGAGATTTATTATTTTTCAATCGGCCGAGTTAGCCGCGGTACCGATGGTAGCCGTGGTAGAGGATTCGAATCCCGCTATTTCGGTTTGGATGTTTGTGTTTGTTGTATATCGAACTTGAAAGGGGTTCGTCTAAAAAATATTAGAAAAGATGCTAAAATACCTTAGATGTCAATTCGTCTATAATAATAACATTTTTTTTTTCGCAAAGAAATTTCATTACCTTTGATACCTTTATTTATTTTTTGATCTCGTCAAAGGAAATGTATTTTTCCTGTTATCATGAACATTTACTATACAAATGGTTAAAAGTTCTATTCCAAAACCTCTAGTACAATTATTTTTATTCTAATAGGTGTTTCAGTTACTAATGTCGATTTTGCTAAGAGATGGCGTTACTAATACATTTGTTGGTATAGACCAGAGGTTATCAAACTTATATAATTTATTGCGGTATTTTGTTCTTGTAGCTGCATAGGTTGAAAATTCTGTTTCGCTCAACTAAGTTGTTGGGAACGGGAAATGAACATTCAGGGTCTTTGTGGCAAAAAGTTGATATTCATCACGGATCCTACACCAAAAAATATTTAGAGGCATTGTTTTGTGAACAGTGACTCTCGTTTGACATACTTTCGGGCTTTTGCAAGTAGGGTACAAAATGATTTTGAATCCATAAATTCATTTTAATTTTTGTATTTTGTTCTTCGGGAAAATACGTTTCAAAAGATTCTCGCACAGCATTAGGGTAGAATATTTCTGCTAACACTTTTGGGTTTAAGGAAGGTAGATTAACATATTTATATACATTTCCTTCGGGATATATAAAAAACGTTTAAATATGTAAACTAGTATTATGAAGGTAATTTATTTTGTTATGGAAATAAACGCTCAAATTTGTGAACAAATCGACAATATTAACCGAAACACCTGTTATATATAGAAAAATGTTTTCTCCCAAAGTAAAAAATATGCAATATCTCAAACATTACTTATCAGATTCGTATTCTCTTATGTTTTATGAGGTTATGGCGCTTGCTGCTTATAGTATTTGAAGCGTTAAGTAACAAAGCACTAAGCTTTATACTGTGCTTAATCTTATTTCAGAGGCAACTGATCTATAACGATGGAAGTGGTAGCGACACAACAATCGAAGTTAAACTAAGGTATCCAGGGAAAAACGACAGGAATATTGTAAGCCGTCTGAGTGAGGTTTAAATTAAAACCACAACATATTCCGTGTTGTTTTTAGACCAGAGACCACAACTGGGCCATATACGTCAATCCAGTGGGCGTTGATGCAGCTGTTAAGACCCAAAACACACGATGTGTAGCGGGAGGATATGTTTGGAACCCATTCTTCACTCAACTGGCTGATCCTCTGAACGTAAGTTTATACAGAACCATAACGGATAACTAAACTTAGGAATTTTTTTATGTTGAGTTATTTAAAGCTGGTATTATTTGCCATCAAGAATATTACTAAAATTTCCCCTAGATCGAGACTTTTATTAGTTTTTATATAGTTTGCTTCCTGAGCAACAAAAAAAAATTAAAAGCATCTTTTAAATATATTTGATTATTAAAAAAAAAACAAATTTTATTGTTTCCATTTGATCAACAATATTTACCATAAAAAATCTAGGACATGCCCTTCTTCGGAGATATTTTAACATTATTTTTACTTTAAGTCAAAAATAATATAGAACTGGTAAATTGATATGTTTATTTTCTTTATTAGTGCTAAACAAAAAGATTATTTATAGAAACTGAAAAAACCAATAAACGTATAATTTATATTATACGTATATTATACGTAATTTATATTATACAGTATTAAGCTAACTTACACTAATAAGTTGCTAAAACAATACAAAAGAAATTAAATAAAAATAATCGAGTAGGAAAAAAATGAATGTACAACAAAACTAAAACAGATTTTTTACTATAGGATGAACTCTATCGACAAGAATGTGGCCCTGAAAACCCTCTACGTTGCTACGTAGGAGATTTATCCGCCAGACTCGGTACCATTGACATAGGTCTCAAGAGGAAAGTCTTTGTCGACTCGAATTTCCCACTGGAAGGTGACGTAACAGCAGTGGGAAGATCCATCGTCATTTTAAGCCCCAATCGTCGCGGCGAAAGGTACGCCTGCGCCAACATTGAACCCGATTACGATATCATCAAGTACGCCAATATAGAAAGACCTCCCAGATTCGTTGTGTAAGATCAACCCCTCCTTATTTATTCTTGTATTTACGTTAGTTTCTTTACAGGGCACAGTTCATCGAAGATATTCGTGAAGTTATGGGAATCCCCGAATGGTTTTTGACAGTTGACACGAGACAAACCAAAACGTTGCACAGCAACGCATGCGTACAATTACTGTTGCACTTTAAAGGACCCATCGCGAACAAATTAGAGCAAGATTTCAACAGATTACTGACGATAGGTCGTCTGGAGAGTCCCACTTTGTATATTCCAGGATACATAAAAGAGAAAAGGAAATCAAAGATATCGTACAAACTCTGCGGAGTTAGAGACCCAAACGAGAAAAGTAGGTACTATAGGGACGTCTTGATCAGACAGTCTTGGAAGTTATCGGTTTCACACAGAGATGGCGTTGGTAGTATCAAGTGATATTTCTGGATGCCTAGATTTATTAGTATTTTGGGATAAAAAAAGATTCCAAAATGCGAAAAAAAGCGGGAAAACAGATTTCTTGAGCTGGAAACTTTTTAAACTATCCTTGTTATATACTTCGACACTCACGAACTTTAAAAAAATATATTTTAATACAGACTTATATAGCAAAAATGTTGTATATTTGATTGAAATTCGACTATCTTGTGATCATGGGATCCGACCTCTCTTCTCTGCTTGGCATTTCTCACTTTTTCATTTCTTTCCACTTTTTGTTTTGACTTTCCCCTGATTTAACATTTTTTATATATTTAATTTTAGGCAAAGTATTCTAATAAGTTTTCTTTTCAGGTTCAAGAAAAAACAGTTTTTTCTTCGATTCATCAGCAGCAACCAAAAGTTACCCAACACTGACTGAGATTGTGTTAGTTTGTTCAGTTTCATATAGTTACATAAGATATTTATTTTTGTAAATTAAATCAGACGTTACAACAATTAAATTTTGTATATATCTTGTATTTATGAAATAAAACAAGTAAAAAAAGATCTACCTGTTTGTCTGGTTGTCTATGTTACCTAATATTGTTTTTTTTTTCTGGTTGTACGTAATTTAAAATAAAACCAATCTGAAAAATTGCATCTCTTTAACACTATTTTTAAATAATCCTCATTAGGGTTTCTGTAACTAGTAATTTTGAGCACTTTTTTCTGTATTTGTCCTAAACATTTATTTTTTTTAAATAATGTCTTTATTAAATGTTTCTTGTCGATTTGGTTCCTTAAATTATTACTTCACATTAAAAAATGATTTATAATAAATCAATTTGTTATATAATAATGTCAGACATCAGTTTCGATTCATTCATAACTCAGAATCGATAATTTCTAGAAATCTGTAATATTGAGCAATATCTAGTTGCCTATATGAGACGTCTATTCCAAAAAGCAAATAATGGTGAAGTCCGAGAAATCGACCAAATGAAAGCAACCGATTCACTGTCTCTTTTTGCCCTAAAGTATTAATACAGGACGAAACATCACCCTGAATGTTGAGAGATGGTTAACGATTGTGGGAACAAAAGATATTCGACGTTTCTGTGCTGTTGACATTTCGGATGTGTGCTTCACAGTTGATGTCCCATATTTTTGTTGTGCGAGTCGTGGTCCGTAACGATTAGTGCTAAAAATACAGCTTATGACTGACTTGTGATGGTATTTATAGTGTGGACTATCTAATCTTATCAGTTTTATCGTGGATACCTGTGAATCCCTCTCTATTATACATGTAAGGCTCTGTACCTTTATCCTTGCTCTGATTTTCTGTTGTTTCTCCTTTTAAAGAGAAAACCCTGCATTACTCATCGTTCTCACTATGATTCTTCTCTGTTAAATCACCGTGTTATTGAGATAAATTAATATGACTAATCTGACATTAATTAATACTAATTATTTAAACATATATTCTGAAAAGTGACACACTTTATTTAATTGTTAAATGCTAATCGAATTTTTAATTAATAATCTATTTTTTTTGTGTTTTTGATGTTCTTTTGTTTTATGTTATTGTTACCAGCATTTTCATCATTCAAGGTTTCAGTTGTTTTCTATCTACTGCAGTGCGAATGTCTCTTTAACATGTCTCCATTGAAACAAATAGGCATTTGCCGTTTTTGTGGATGCTTGGTGTTGAATGGTCCATGGCCCATCTAAGATTAGTTTGATTCATCTTCCATCATTTCTTCTTGCACTGTTACATACCCATTTCTACTTCAATCCTTTATGTTGTCATTGCTATATTAACCTAGAAATCATTAAGGCAATATTTTCGTCATTATCTATATTATCTATATAACGAATTAATAACAATAAGATTTTGTACTATAATTTGGTCTAATTAAAAGATCAATAGACGCTACTTTAAGATTGGATAATATTGAAGGGTTTACATCCAGGTTGGCCATGTTTTCATTACCTGGGAAGTGGCGTTTCCATGGCAATCTAAGATTCGTAATCACGAGTGATCGTAGAGGTATTGTTTTCATGGTAACCAAAGTTTTTCTCTTGTTATTTTATTAAACAAGGTTATATTTTCTTCAGCTATTTGATGGCGACATTTTTGTTATAAGTTAAGAGTTATTCAAAAACATACTTTCATGACGTTCTAAGATTTTTTGTGTTATTTGGTGTGAATTAGTCCGGCAAAGATAATTTATAATAAGAAAACGTGTAAATATATGAACTGAGGTAATATAGGACTTATATCGCATCTGAGTATTTATTATAATGAAAAACCTTAAACGTATGCTTTTTAAGGGAAAATAATTTTACAGAAATGATTTTTATGTTTCTCTAAAGTTTGTGGGTTAGAATTTGTACATTATGAGGCCGTTATGTCGAAATGTATTAAATTTTTAAACTCTTTAACCAGGAGAGGGTCGCTGTATCGTTTTAGTTGGTGCACGTCTATTTTTACCTGTATTTCAGTCGGTCTTTTACCCATCTAAAAGCGACAATACAAAGACCAACATTGTAACAAAGTGGAGTATGCCGTTGCAGACCGAAACCCATTAAGATAAAGCCGAGAGTAAACTGTAGAACAGATCGAGACCGTCAGAGACGTGGCACGGAGGTTGTTTTTCAGTGAAATCGTGACCATAGGCCAGCGACCAACGATTAAGCTAAGTGACACTCCCCCTTGGCCCTTTCCCGCTGTTTTAAAAACCGTAAAATGGATTTTCATGGGGGAAGGATGGGTATTGGAGAAAGTTTGCAAGCGGACGGGAATTAAGGGGGTTTTAGGAGAGCAGGCAATTATCTATAAATTTATAGGTACCGTCCACCAAATAGTAGTGGCGCAAAACTTAATGATGACTGATGATGACTTAATAAAGAGACTATACATAGAATACAATAAATGGGGGATGCATGTCAGTTTGAAAAAAAAATAGAATATCTAGTGAACGCGACACCAAATTTCAAATGTTAATAAACGACGCCGCAATGATCAAACAAGTTGATGAGTTTGGTGAAATATTTGGGAGCACTAATCGACAAAAATGGCATAGGAAAGAGAAATAAAACATCGAATAAACGAAAACAGAGAAATTATAGAGTGACTTAATAGTCTATGGTGGGATAAAAACATACAGAAACAAAATAAGAAGAAACTAGAAAGAATATTGATAGAATCGGTCTTATATTACAGCAGTGAGATATGGGTAATTAACTATTGTCAGAATGATTGTGGCGTGTTCATATAGTTTTTTGTTTTGTTGGGTTTTTTCGCCACGGTCTAAAGCCCAAAAAAATATCAAAAATATCTGTTCTTATGTAAATAAAGAATCACTGAGTAAAAAATTTTAAAAAAATACAAAAATTTTCTAAAAAGGTACAAACTTTTGGGCGTTAACGTTTCGGGAGGTCTTCTCCTCCCGTTTTCAAAACGAATCTAAAAAATAAATTATATTAATTTCTATATTCTATATATACTGACTTAAATTTAATATAATTGATTAAATTCTATATATACTGAAAAGATAGGAAGTAATTCAATACACAATAATCAAACAGTAAACCTCACCTATATATATCTTTTGGTAGTATGTCACTGTCATTACAACTATTATTGTCAATGTAAGTATCATTGACATATACACAAAATATATTTACTTCCTATCTTTTCAGTATATATAGGAATTAATATATTTTATTTTTTAGATTCGTTTTGAAAACGGGAGGAGAAGACCTCCCAAACCGTTAACGTTCAAAAGTTTGTATTTATTTTTTAAAATTTTGTTCGTCAGACAAATTTATAACAGAAAAAGAATCACTGAGAAATTTGTCTCCGATTGCTTTTTTGTTTTTTATCCAGTCATTCTTTATTTACATAAGAACAGATATTTTTGATATTTTTTTGAGTTTTGGACTGCGGCAAAAAATCCAAAAAAAGAAAAAACTATAGGTAATTAACGCTGACCTTGAGATACGACTCCAAGCGATGGAAATGGACTACCTCTGAAGAACCGCTAGGGTTTTCCGAATACAGCAAATAACTAATGACGAAATTCGGAATTGAATAAAAAAACTACTGTTATAGACCGAATAAAACTAAGAGGTTTGCGCTGGTTTGGAAACCTTATACAGATAAAGGACAACCAATGGTCTAAAAGGCTATTCCAGTGGAAGAAAAAATAAATTGCACAAGATAGAGGATATATAGGAGAGAGTCGCCGAATTTGGACCGCCGCCTATATCTAGATTGATCACCACTCTATCTAAGTCGGATAACACGTATATGACCTAATGTGGGCACTATATTGAACACTAACGTAAACCACATTGCTGCCAAAAGTTGTAATGCAGTACATTGTTTGACAGTAGAGACAGAGGAGAATCAGTGTTTTAATAGATCTTAACTAAATAATTTAAAAAAGAACGAAACACTTTTGGTCATTAAAGTAAATAACAATAAATTGTATTACATACTTTTATTTTATTATTTATATTTATTCAGGTACAAATTAGTGTGAGTTTTATTAGTATAAGTTAAAAGTAGAGTTGTGTAGTCTATTTTGGCATTATGAGTCAAGTTGCTTAGACTGGATCGCAGTTGCCCAAAATGGACCGGTTCAATTTAGGCAACCCTGATAAACTACAATTCCGAAAATCCTTCTTCCGTCTTTTACGGTCCATATGGCTAAAAGAGGACATTACGAACGTTGGTCAGAAAGTGATTTATTAAAGGCTGTTGTAACTTATATGAATGGTGATACTGGTTTCAACGAGTGCAGTCGTATTTATCATGTACCTAAAGCAACTAGAGATATGCGGATAAAAAAATACTACTGGAAATAAAGTGAAAGCACTTGTTAGACAGCCCACATTTACTACAGACGTGGAAACAATTCTAACCAAACGTATTCTTCAACTTGAAGAATGTTTTTTTTGGTTTGACTATCCAAGAAGTGCGAAAACTAGTTTTCCAAGTCGCTGAAAAATATTATTTGCCACATACATTTAATAAAGAAAAGAAAATAGCAGGGAAAAGTGGTTCTACTCATTTATGCGCAGAAATCCACAGCTGTCAATACGAAAACCTGAAGGTTCCTCAATGGCAAGATCACGAGGCTGCAATAGAGAGAATGTAAAAAACGAAAAAACTGTGGACCAGTTTAATTTCACCGCAGAAACTATTTTGAATGTCGATCAAACGGGATTTTCGACAGTACAAAAGCTGGTTTCTTACAACTATGGTATGCGCGGCCAGTGCTGCTGGGTTTTATGTTCCTCCGATGATCATTTTTAAAAGAAAAAAAAATCAACAAAGATCTTCAAATTGCCGGGCACCCCCGGCAAGTTTTGTTACTATATCAGCATCAGGTTACATAAATTCCGAATTGTTTCTTGAGTGGTTGAAGGATTTCAAAAATCATGTAAACTGCAATCAAGATAATAAAGTCCTTTTACAACTTAATGGGCATACAATTTCAAAGCAAGAACTTAAACGCTTGTAACTTTGCTAGAAAAAGTGGAATAGTATTACTGCAGTTGCATTACCCATCAGTTGCAAGCTCTAGATGTTGCTTTCTTTGGGCCGCTACAGAAATATTTTGATCAGGCGCAAGAAACTTTTCTTCGTCAATATAAAAGGGATAAGATATATCAAATTCAAATTTCTAAATTACTAAATGAAGCATATGGCAGAGCGACAACTGTGACAGTAGCTGAAAATGCCTTTCGTGCCACTGGTATATGGCAAGTTAACAGACATGTCTTTCAGGATCGCCGGTTTATACCATCAGATATGCTACAACCTCAACATTGTGGTAATATTACTGAAATTGAAATAATTACTGGAATTTTAGCAAGTACGTCAATACCCAATGGCAGTGATTCCGCCGTTGTTTATATTTCTCAGAAGAAAAAAACGTTAAACTTTGAAAATAAACCGCTACCAACACAAAATCCACAGTCAGGCCCATCGTCTTCTCGATCACAAAGAAGTATTGCTCAGAAAGCACAATTATTATCAACTATTGATTACGTTCCGGTATTAAAACTTAACATCGAAGAAAAGATTAAAAAAACAAAACCACAAAATATTGGGAAGAAAAGAAGAGT
The DNA here is from genome assembly GCA_031761425.1 of Cosmopolites sordidus. Classification (NCBI taxonomy): domain Eukaryota; kingdom Metazoa; phylum Arthropoda; class Insecta; order Coleoptera; family Curculionidae; genus Cosmopolites; species Cosmopolites sordidus. The sequence goes on from JARFXV010000326.1 coordinate 184,351, forward strand.
ACAACGAGAAGTAAATGTAAAAAAAAAGAAGAGAGTAAATCACGTTAGAGCAAAATCCTTTTTTGACAACGTTGGAGATTGCGGAAAGGCTTGATTCAGCTGAACAAACCATTTCGGACCATATTCGGAAACTAGGATTGGTGTAAAAATATTCGAGATGGATACCACATGAGTTAAGTGAGAAGAATTTGAATAATCGAGTCATCATATGCACATCTCTGCTTGCACGGAACTAAATAGAACCCTTTTTGGACCGGATGATAACTGTGAATGAAAATTGTCATTGTTGAATGAAATATATATATATATATATATATATATATATATATATATATATATATATATATATATATGGCTTTATAAATGGAGTTTTATTACTTCTTTGCTGCATCCAACGAGACAGCAGTAGTCAGGAGTTATACACCCCCGACCGTTGGGTTCCACAATCTCATGTGGAATGCACAACAACCTGCGTCTACACCATAATGAGCAATAGTTAGTCGTTTGACCGGGAGAAAGCTCCACTCATCCCTTACATTGGAGGGTACATGCTTCGTCTGTTGATGGTTAGACTCATCAGGGTACCAACATATGCTCTCTAGCCAAGAATAGGGATATTTTCCATATTTCCCATATTTTCGCCGACTTCTCGTCGGATGGCTTATAAATGGAGTTTTTTTTTACTTCTTTGGACGAATTTTCTTCTTCTTTAGAATCTCGGGTATGCGGTCTGATCTTATGAGTTAAATACTAAAATTTCATTCTTTGATAACGCACAATATATTTCGTCAGATTTTTTCTTACTTCTTCAGAAGGAATAACAGAATGTTTAAAATTCAGTTAAAATGTTAAAATATATATACTAAAACAAACAGAAAATATAGAACTACACTCACTTAAAATAACATAATGCCACCGTAATGGCATATGTTCTTCGGCATAAGGCAACATAAAATGCTGTAGGATGTTTAAGTACGTTCATTTGGTCTTGTTTTGTTTTATCCAATGCATTGGACCAACTCCGGCATATCAAAATGAAGTCCACAATTTAATATTTTATATTCAAATGTTCATTTACTCGACGCCGTACACGTATTCCCCCATAATTACCAAATAAATTTATTTTAGTTCCGTCGGAAAAAGGAATATTTTTCCAATGTTTTCTATACAAATTATTTCGTGCAAACTCTACGTTGTTTTAAGTGTTTTTTTTTATTCAAATAGGAAACTTTCCTTGCCATTCTGCCATGATAGCCAAATTGCTGTAAACATCTCCAAATAGTAGTGGCAACCGTCGAAGTCAAAAAAGGATTTTTACACACTTCGCGAATTAAACGAGCATCTCCCTCTGGTTTTTGCTCCATGTTTTTTTTTCTTTTAATACTTTTGAAACAACACAAGGAGATCTTTTCAAAGTTTGTCAAATAAATTTATAAGATTTTTTTCTGTCGCAATTGCAAAATCGGCCGGCGTTTTTCAGTCAGTATAATGTTTAATACGACCCATTGTTTTTAAAATGTTTCTATACACATACAACTTACACTAACAACGCCAATCAGACAATAAAAACCAATTTCTGATAAAATTTGAACCGAGTATATCAATACACTTCAACACAATTTTTTGACTACATTATTTATAAATAAATAATCTTGGAATTATTTTTTGTTTCTAATATTTATCAAGACGATGAATGATAAAAAAAGTTATTTTATTACTTGAAAGCCTATTTTCCAAATAGTACTTTTATTTTTTTGGCCATATATCTTTAATCTTCGTTGCTGGAGTCAACGTTCTCGGACTCCTCTTACTTTCTCACTGAAATTTCTTCATGTCGAAATACAATTTTTCGATCCACGGTTCAACATTGTATACATTAAACGCTCTCTCTACATCTCGTGAATCCTGCAACCTTCCCATTTGTAGTAGCCCATCTTGCACAGCCACCTATGCATCAAATATTAATAACAACTTTGATTATGAACCCTGAGGACACACTGACCAATTTTTTTTCTATACAGCATCTAAAATTAAGTCTCTTTATTCTGCGTTTTTATGTTCTTTTCTGCTTCTCTGTATGTCAGTGGAAATATGTGGCAAAGGACGGCAAAGAGCATCAAAAAAAAAAAAAAAAGAAAGAACAAAAAAACTGACGAGCACGTGTAAAAGTTGACTTGTACCCAGTATCAAACTAGTTTTTTTTTCATTAATTGGAGTGAAACTTTCAAATCAGTTTTAGGTTAAAATCAATTATGTCAAATAATTCGGATAAGAAGTTTTTGTAAAATAGTAATTTTTTTGTTTTTTTTTGCAGGACCATGGCTCAAACAACCACCATAGAAACAGTCACAATAAGACGACCTTTAAAGGTAACTTTTCACTTAATTCCTTGTAGAATATAATTTTAATATGTCCAAATGTAGTGACAAACATTTTACTTTAATTGAATTTCCCGCACGCCTCTTCGGTAGGGGTAAAGTGGCCTTCAATGTACATTGTTAAAATGTTGTCACTTTTTTTCAAGACTTCAAAATAACATATTAATATGAAAATATTAAGTAAAATGAATTTTTACTTATAAGTTTTTAAAGAAAATACGAGCGATATCTATGAGTCAAAGTAATAATGATGTTTTTTTGTTTTCCTAAAATCTAAAATAGTTACAGAAATTGACAATTTTTATCTATAATGCTAAAACAAACTTTATAATCAAAATATATAACGGAATATTTGAACGTCCTTTTTAGCCACGTCAAAACCTCAAATTAAATTGAAAGTTTGCACACTAATCAAGGACCGATAACAATAGAATAATTTAATAAGTTCGTTCCATTATCCTGAACAGGATCGTCAGGATTAACAATTTGCTTTCGGAGAGGGAGCCTGAGACACGGTTACAAGGCCCAAGGAAAGCAGTTCGAACAGAAAATTTTCGAAAAAAAAAAAATATTTTAAAAAACTAAAAAAAGACGCTTTTATAGCTGATGGGACTAAAAAATGGAAAATAAATTATAGTTTAAAAATGTCCCGGTCTTCCTACATTTTTCTTCTGGCCAACCTCCCAAACGTTAACCTTGTGTCTAAAACAGTTTCTATCCTGAATTTTGCTCTGTGTAAAATTTGCTGATCTTAGGTCCTCTTTAATTGCAGCAACCCATTTAATTACTTCTACTTTAGCTCTACTCCTGTTTTCATAAAATTCAACTATTTGTCTAGTTAACATACTCGGATTCATCCGTTTTATGTGTTCGTAAAACTTAAGTCTGCTTACTATACAGAGATATACTGCTATCGCTATGTATATCTCTATATTGTTTGATTTCTTGGTTTTCTCGAAGTCGGTATGAGTGATATTTATTTGTTTGGGCCTAAGATTTTTCTTTCTTTCTTTTTAATCTCCTCGATGTCTTTATTTCTATTCAAAATGAGCGTTTCTGCCCCATATAGACATACTGGTTTAATAACTGTGTTGTAATGTCTCAATTTTGTGTTTTTAGATATGCATTTTTTGTGTAAGTCTCAATGTCGTTTCCATTTTTTGACATCTACCCTTATTGGCCGCTTTTTCCAACCCATTTTCCATGATTATTTCACCCAAATATTTGAACTGAGAGACAAATATGATGCTACCATATTTTGTTTTTAGAAATGGTGTTCTTAGTCTGTTGCAGGTCATGTGTGTCTTTTCAAAGGAAATTTGGAGTTCTACCTTATCTTCTGTTTCTTTTAGGATTTCAATATCTTTTTGTGGCGTTAATATATCTTGAACTAAAATTGCTAGAGCATCAGCAAACGCCAGACAATCTATTTGGATGTTGGTTCTCCCCAGTTTAATGGGCTGGTCAATATTCAGGGTCGATTTTTTTTACGCCACTTTTGTATTCGTTTTTCTAGAACACAGTTTAATAAGAGTGGCGAGAGTCCATCCCCTTGTCTCACTCCAGTTTTAATTTCACAGGGCCCTGAGATGTCACCCATTAATTAACTTTAACCTTGTGTTAGTAGTGTTGCTTTAATAATAGCCAGCGTTTTCAGATCTAGTCCTTGTGCTTTCTAAATTTGGAATAAAGATTCGCGGTCAATAGAATCATATGCTGTTTTTATTATATTTATATATAATTTGCTTTATTTGCTTATATATATACATATATATATATATATATATATATATATATATATATATATATATATATATATATATATATATATATATATAAATATAATATAAATGTGCTTTATGATGATTGGAAACAACACTAACTGTGGTAGATGATATAATAAATGTTTACAATTTTCACATTCTTGCAAACAAACCAATAGAAACAAAAAATCGAGTCAAATAAAAAAAAATCAAATAAATGAGAAAATTGCGTAGAAAGGTCGTACGAAAAAATTTCCGAGCTATATTCTATCGAAAAATACACGCTTGAGACGTATACACGACAACAAAAAACAAAACAACGAATTTCCATATTAATACTTCCAATCTTCCATCTCTCTCTCCAAAAAAAAAAGCACGCATACATTGACTACGACCCTTGAAGGGTTTTGCTTTCCAATATTTTTCTTCGAAGTAGGGAACGAATTATTAAGGTGGTTGATAAGTTCGTGCGGTGTTTTTTTAAAGATTAAATAATTATTCTAATGAAAATGTTACATCGACATAAATGTACTTTTCAATGTAAGGGGTTATCGAACTAGTACTATACTAGGCTAATTGAAAAGTTCGCGGAGCGGAAATGATAAAACAAGTTTATATCATCATCATCATCATCATCTTTAGCCCATGTCGATCCACTGCAGGATGAAGGCCTCTTCAGCATGTTTTCAACTTTCACGGTCCTGGGCTTTCCTCTGCCATTCTGGTCCAATATACTTAACGATGTCATCAATCCATCGTCCTTTCGGTCTTATTCGCGGACGTTTGCGATCAAGCGGTATCCACTCCAGGATTGCCTTGGTCCATCTGTCATCCCATCGCCTCGCTATATGGCCTGCCCATCTCCATTTCAATCGCTTTACTCTTCCAATGATGTCACAGACTTTCGTTTGTTCCCTGGTCCATGCGCAGGACTTTCTGTCTCGTCTTGTAATACCAAGCATACATCTTTCTATTCCCCTCTGTGCTACCCGGAGTTTTTGAATTGATTGGGATGTGAGTGTCCAGGTTTTACTTCCGTATGGCATAACGGTTAGAACGCACTGATTGAAGACTTTTCTTTTCAGGCAAAGTGAGAGCCTGCTCTTAAACACAATGTTGAGCCTGCCAAATGCCTGCCAGCCACATTTAACACGCCGTTCCACTTCCCGGGCAGTATTCCCCTTCATTGAAATCCTCTACCCAAGATATATAAAGCTGTCCACAATCTCCAAATGCCTTCCTAAAACTAAAATTCTTCTGTCCTGAGCGAAGTTATTGAACATAACCTGACTCTTTCTCAGGTTTATTTTCAAGCCAAATGGCTCGCCAGCTCTTTGCAGTTTTTGTATGCGTCTTTGCAGCTCCTCTGGGTCTTGTGAAAGGAGAACGATATCTGCAAATCTAAGATGGTTTAAGTTTCAAGTTGCAAATCGACTTGAAACTTCACATATGTTCATATGAAGGATAAAACTTCAAAATGTAGTAGATTATATACTTCTTTACCCTATTATATTTTTATAAAAAGGCATAACAGCCATTTTTTTTTCTGCCCGCCAAAATTGTGTTTGTATCGTTTGGCAAATTGTTCAAATTTATTACAAAAATAATGATCCTATTCGGGTTACTGATGAATTGGGGGCATGATGATGTTTTGCAAACGTGTTGTGCCCAAGTCTGAAACAAAACTCGATAGTGCACCGTTGCGTACCGGAACACAGTAGAAAAATCAGGTACACGAAAAGAATTGCTACGGAACACGGACTGTAAGGAGCACAAACTAGCGCTGAAGACGCATAAGATGTTAGAGTTCCCCTCCTACAACGTTACCAAATTGAAAGCTACGCCACCAGTCTCACTACTTTATGTACACACCTCGTATATGTATGTAGTAAGCTAATAACTTCAACCTACAAGCTCCGTATTGACCTGATATGACATCATGTGATTTGTTTCTGTTTCGTTTGGTGAAACTGCAGATTGAAAATATCTGAAAGTAGTTATAAATCATCTAATTCGGTCCATACATCGCAGAGAGAGATCAACTTTACATCATGAGGTGTGTGCACCTTATGAAATTACAAAATTAATATTATCTAATATATTTTTAATGTTTTTGTTCTTCAGTATCTCTGATTTGAAAAATTGAAGAAATGACCAACATAACAGAGCAAAGGAAATGAGTCTATTTAAAAGCAATTTCCTGACTGGTTAAATAAGACTTAATAAACTTAGGACGTTTTAACGTCTGTTAAACCTCCGTGAACAAAAGCCATGCTTTACAGGCCTTTTACATGCCTATTAAGAACCGCGATTTCAGTGCACTCAAAAAGTACTTGGTGAACCAAAAAAAAAATACAATCAATGCATGTTTGAAAACTTTTACTTCACTATAATTCTAATAGATCACCTATCAGTTCCACTAAGAACAGTAAAAGAATTGGATAGGGAAGTAGAATTATAGCGATCAGGATACAATAGACCGCTTGAAATAATGTCCCTTTCATTATCCAGCGAACAACGGGAAATGTAGTTAATTCTCTTTGTTCGCTTCCCAAAGAAATAAGAGCTCTGATCTCCGGAAAAAGAAAAATTAGGAGGAAATGGCACCAGTCCAGAGCTCCAGCAGATAAAGCGAAACTCAATAATGCAAAAGGCGAACAGGTTTGCAGCACATCTTAAAAGTACTTTCCAACCAAACCCAGGAGAGAATCTACCAAACTGGGAAGCTCCTCGTCAAGAAGAAATAAACAACCTGTCCCACCAACCTCTCCAAAGGGAATAACTTATTAAATAAAAACGAGCATTGACCTAAAGAGATCTCCTGGCTTTGATTTAAATAGTAAAATTACACTAAAATTAATAATTAATTAAAATTACGGCATAGTAAAATTTACACATCTCTTTTATGCTTCATTGAGATTAAGGATGTGAAAAGTGGCAGAAGTCATTATGATCCCAAAGCCAGGAAAACTTTCTTACGAAGTGCCATCATATATGCTAATCTCTCTACTGCCTATATTCTCGAAATTATTTGAAAAAATATTCTTGAAAAGGCTGAAACCCTTTTATTGAACAAAGGCACCTAATACTAAATCATCAGTTTGGTTTTAGAGAGATGCTTCACTTCATTTGTCAGAACACGCAAATAAACTTCTTTTGTGACATTTTCCCCTTTGTTAAAGAAATGCGGTAGCATGACATCACCCTCACTGGACGCAACACTTAGTACATGAACATTCGCCGAAAATTTTGTTCTGGAAACAATGGGAACATCTTTAGTCAACATCTTTAGTTAAGTTTAGTCAAACTTAGTTTCGTCATCACCAACGATCATTCCTTCGATTCGAAGGAACACAAAAGCAAGTTGCAGCGTTCAACGAGCTTTGTCCTGGCAGCTTCGGAAAACATCTGTCTCACTTTAATTATGTAAGATTTGTAGCGGAGATCCTCCTCGACAATTCGACGCATAGTTTTTTCACTCACACCGACAACCGATGACAATTTTCGGATCGACTGCCCTGGATGCTCAGAAATCAGCTCCTGAGCCCGTTGAGTGATGTCGGGCATCCTGAAAACGCGCTCCTTCGAGTGAGTTTTCCTTGTCAGTGTAATCATTATATCTCGCAGCGACATCATACACAGTGGATCTCGGATACCCGAAGAACCGAATGATTACTGTCGCAGAGCTCCCAGCACAAACACTTTTGATAATCTCGGCTCTTCGGTTTTAGTCCGCATTTGGTTTCAGTTTTGCGACTGTTTAGTACGTGCGTCAAGCTATTTGGACGCCAATCGCGACCTCTACAAGTGGTATAGGACGGCGGGAAATCAAATTAAAGTTTGTGCGGATTTTGGCGCCGCACCCTGTATATATTTGTACCAAAAAAGGGGTCTAGAGAGCAATACGAAAAAATCATCGGCCTTATCGCTCTCATTCTACATTCAAATAAAATACTCCCTACTTCTCACTGATTTAATTTTTAGGACACCCATTTTTATACATTTTTATAACACCCATTTTTATAACACCCTTTAAATTATCAAAAACTCGTCTATTCTTCCTTTCCATCATTTCCATCAAACCACTCCCTCCTTCTACTCTTCCAAAAATGTCATTTCCGAAACGGATGTCTTAAAGATACAACCCCCCTCCCGCTTCAATCTCCCTTAGGAAACATATTTCCCAATTCGATTTTTATTGGTGTTAGTCGATTTGGGGGAGGTGGGTGGTTGTTTCAAACAAGACGCCCGGTGCACACGCATACTAACCTCCCAACCACCCGAGTCCCGTAACCACCCCCTCTCTTTCGCAAAAATAAACCTCACCGACGGAAAAAGGTTCAAGGCGAAATTGTGGTGAGTGACTGGCGGGGTTCGATGCCGCGTTGTATTCCGGAAAAAAAAGGAGGGCGTCCTTTTGGAGGTTGCGGGGTTGTATTGCCCTTGGGTCGTTCTTGACTTCTATTGTTATATATGGATCGAGACGATTCTTCTATTCCAATCAATGGCAAAATTGTCTCTTATTAAATTGATTTCAACAAGCTGTAACGGCTCTTACAAATTAAGCGGTTTTTTTAGTTCTTGAATGAAACACAGATGGCGTTGTGAATTTGTCTAGGTCTAGTCTCATTCCAGAAGTGTTATGTATGACATTTATAAAAATGGAGTCGTACACAATACAACAACGCGCTAAAATGCACGCGTTCGGTGAAAAATGTTTTTAGAACATTACGTAATATTTATGGTTTGCACAATCCTCCAACAGTACCATCAATCGAATTGTTCAAAAATGTCAAGAAACTGATTCGGTGGAAGATAAAAAGAACAATACATATACAGTGCTTTGATTTCAAAAGTAGCTACCTCAGTTTCAGGTAGAACTTATTATTCTCATACGAAACGTCGAAACATGTCAACTTTTGTTTTAAGAGGGAAACATTTTAATTATATTTTTAGTTATACATGGTGCCTCAGAAAAGCTGGACATATGTCATGTTACATTTGTGTGTCATCTTGCGCGCCGCTTTTTCATGTCTAAATTTTCAGTCATTATACAATATGCAGCACTTTTTGAATTGCCTACCATGTTTTCTAGCATGCGCACTTTCAGTCGAAGGTCATCCAATACCATTTTGTGGATATTCCTCACCATTTCTGACGTGGACACCTTATTTGATCGACCACTGCGTTGTTCATCTTGGTAGGTCGTACGGCCTTGTTTAAACTCTGCTGCCCAATATTTTATATTTGTAAACGAAGGAGCAGACTCCCCCAGAGTAGAATTTAGCTCCGCTTTGATATCGGCTAGACTGGGACCTTTCAAATTAAAGTAATATATTATAACGATGACCATTTTTTTTCATGTTTACAATATCTTTTTATCATAAATAATATTGATAATCGATGCACAAAACTTAAAACAAATTAAAATGTATAAAATTTAAATTAAATCACGTGCCTACGAACGCGCCGCGATTGAGTGCCATGTTTGTGACGTCATTATGGTAAAGTGTTTTCACTTCAGTACTGTCAACGACTTCTACCTGTATATATACTGTCAAACTTATTGTTGGTTAAGTGCAAAATAAAATATTGTTGGTTACTAATTTAGTTCAATAATGTGTGACAAAGGGTTCTTAAAGGCTAATTCTGATAATATACCTGCTGTGGATCTTTTTATGGTCACAGATTTATAATATTAAATTATATTTTTATTATAATAACTTGATGTTAACTTATAAAAAGAATATTAAGTAAATTTATTTTTTAAACGTAATTAGTTATAATTTTTTTAAACGAATATTAATAAATTTATGTTGATATTATAGGTGATTGTAAAACCACCGCAATGATAACAATAGTCTGTAAAAGGCAACTTATTCTGATTAATAACTGAGAAAATAAAACTCTTCTTATGATGCATTCGATATGAATACTTAGAGCAGCTATTCGTTTGCCTTCTAAAACCTTAGATTGTCATAATTTTTTACCAGAATTAACCGAAGGCGGTTTAATTAATTCCATATTTTTATCCTCACGAAGTGAAGCAATGTTTTTTTTTCAATACACTGTTCAATATACATAATGAAACTTTCCCCAACGAGGAAATTATGGAAAATATATTACAGTAGATTATAATATATAAACTACATTAATAATCAATTCATGAATAAAACAATCACTACCCAAAATGATATACATATTTGTTTGATTACTTAAAAATCCACCCATACTACATTATTGCTTTAATTAAGGTATTCAGTATCAGTATCTTATTACGATCACTATCGATTACGATTTTTCCCCTTTCATGTTTTACAAACCACCACATGAGACTCTTAATTTAAAAATATTTGCAAATAAAAATAAATCCAGCTGCTAATTATCTGTAATGCACGACTAGTAAGAGATTTCCCAAATAAAAGAAGGCACCTAACGCTTTTTTGAGTGGAAAGGTTTTAGTTACCCAAATTTCTTCTAGTTACCCAATCTTCGACATCTACGAATTCATCTACAAATGAGATTATCTTGTAAAACTTTCCTAATTGGTAGTCGAATTATGTTCTTGTCTATTCGCGCTTTCTTGAATATTATTATTCGTATTCTACAAAATAGATGATCCTTTAGGGCTTTCTCATTGTTACTACCGTCAGTTGTGTAGATTCTTTGCAGACATGCATAAATATTCTTTCCTATAAATTTGGAACGTTAATTTGTTTTACCTATATGAGTTAAATAATATAAAAAAAGTTATAAAAACGAATGCAAAAAACAAAAGGAACCCTAATCTAATTTTTTATATAAAGATATATGAGTGTAACGTAGAAAACAGAACCGAAAGCCTAAATAACAATTAAAAGCGAGTATATTTTTAAATAGCTAGCAAATCAACAAATGCAGGCAAAGATCTAGATTAAACCTATAGAACAATGACAAAAATCTTTTGATTCTTTCCGAACGAAGTCTTTTCGGAAAGAGCGTGGAAAAAAATGTCGGTGTAACTTCCGAATGGTTCCGAGCCGACCCGATATTGGTCTTCGTTCCCATTTTGATGTCACATACTTTCGGGTTTTGTCGGTAACTGTCGGCGAGTCATCGGTACTGAGTTTAATCGGTCAAATTTTCAATTTGATAAAACTTTTTAATTATAAGGAAAAAAACAAAAATAAAAGTAGTTTTGTTAAAAATACTAATATATATGATCTGTCCATTTATGACAAAAAAAAATTCAAACCCCCAATTATCAATAAAACGTCTGTTGAAATCAACTCAAATTCTATGTTTCATTAAAGAATTAAAAAAAATCATTCACTTTGAAAGATCCTTTAATAGTTAATAATATGGATGCTATATAGAGTGTGACAAATAAATATAGAGGTGTAAGAATTCCACTGATTTCTTTTAATGTATGTTCGTTCGAACATCTGGTTTAAGGGTGTCGAGAGTTGACGAAATACAACTTCGGAATTGAGGGGGCGAAACAGGCCAAATTGGTCCACGCCAACGACAGCTGCACATTGCTACGTAGATAAAGTGCCGAGAATTGTTCAGGCAAACTGGTCTTTTTTTCTTGTTTTATACCTGCCCCAAATAAAACGGCAGGTGGGATATTGGTGGATCGAAAAGCGTATGGCCGGAGAAGTTGTTAAGTAAAAGAAAAAACGCAAAAAATTTTTACCCAAATTGATTTTGGTTATTTGGTTTTTCGGTCGTGTTTTTTATTTCCAACAAAAACGTATTAACAGTTATGTTTAGAAATGAACTGTTTCTAGCATCTTGTTTATTGTAATTATGGATCCTTTCAGTCATTGTTTCACTTTCGAAAGGACAACAATAAAGTGGGGCAAAATCAGGAAGATATGACGAGTAATTTCAAAGCCATTTATGGCCGGGGAATGCTTACGAGGTCTATACTTGCACTTCTACAATTTTTAGTCAAGCTTTGCCCGATATTTAAAACAATTAATCTCCCCTGATAATGCTAACATGAATAGCGAAACTGTTGTCAAATGCTTGTAGTTCTACAGTATATACTATTCTATACCATACTTCTATTTACCGAAATATATAACCCCTTTCCACTATGTCGTAACAGTGCGTGAGTTTCTTGACAAAGAATTACCCAGTAGGTGGATAGAGGAGGGCCATTTAAATGGCAACCACGATCACCAGACCTCACACTAATGGACTTTTTCTTTTGGGGTGTTATCAAAGATAAAGTATTTTCAACAGTATTTTTGTTGACGAAGAAAACTTCTGTGTGCTTAAGTATAGAAACTAAAAAAATGTAATAATAAATATAGAGCCATAAAATGTAAAAAGCTTTAAATATTGTTTCTTCGCGTTTTGCTGTAATTTATGGACGCGTTTTGTTTATTTTAAGTGTTAAAATTAAAAAAATAAATGAAAACAAACTTAATCGAAAAATAATTGAATAATATTGTACAGCTGCTGAAAAAGTGCAGACTTTAACAGTGCGAAAAGAAGCAAAGTCACTAAGGGATATATATATATATATATATATATATATATATATATATATATATATATATATATATATATATATATATATATATATATATATATATATATCATCATCATCATCATCATCATCATCATCATCATCAGCCCGTATCGATCCACTGCAGGATGAAGGCCTCTTCAGCATGCTTCCAACCCTCACGGTCCTGGGCTTTCCTCTGCCACTCGGGTCCAATATACTTAACGATGTCATCAATCCATCGTGCTTTCGGTCTTCTCCAGGATTGCCTTCGTCCATTTGTCGTCCCATCGCCTCGCTATATGGCCTGCCCATCTCCATTTCAATTGTTTTATTGTTCCAATGATGTCACAGACTTTTGTTTGTTCCCTGATCCATGCACAGGACTTTCTGTCTCATCTTGTAATGCCAAGCATACATCTTTCCATTCCCCTCTGTGCCACCCGAAGTTTTTGAATTGATTGCGATGTGAGTGTCCAGGTCCAGGTTATGTTAGGTTTTTCAACATAGTATTTCAATATGTTGAAATATGACAGTATATATATATATATATATATATATATATATATATATATATATATATATATATATATATATATATATATATATATATTAATTAATTAATTAACGTATGAATTAATTAATTAATTAGCAGATACCCTGTGTATATATAGATTCCTTTTGTGACCCATAAGCAAGTCAAGAATATTTCTGCAAACCAGTTTCTGGTGTTATAGCCTTCATCAATCAGGCTATGGTCGATGTCTGAGAACAGGTGAAGGAACCACGAGAGCGTAAGATCTTTTATTCTCTCCTTTTAAGTGGAGATTATACGAAAACGATGTTTTCCTGGAGTAATCTTCTACATTTGAAATAAACCGACAGTTTTTTTATCTCGATTTAATCCTTCATGAACACGGTTACGACAGATATGAACATACTTCGAACATAAAAAATCCACCCCGATACCATCAACCGAGATCAAAAGACGCCAAAAGATTCTCAACTGTAATCCCGACATTGTAATAAAATCTTTCCGGGGACCAGCCCCACGTCTTTCCCCTCGTCGCCGAGAACTGTTACATTTTTTCCCCGCGTTATCTCCGTTTTGGCCTTTTGCGCTTTTTGCCATCATCCGTCTTCAGGGTCCTAGTCTGGCAATTCCGACGGCTTTTATTGCATATGTTTCTTGATTATCTCGTCCCGTGAAGAAGAGGTTTTTGTTCGCAGTTCGGCCATTTCCTTGTCCTGTTCGGGATGGAATAGACTCGGGGCGGGGGAGATGTGGAGGGGTGAGAGTTGGAAAGTTGAGATTTTATTTTCTAGAGAGAGACCGCTGTTGTTCTTTCCATTGTTACATCGATGTGTTGTTTTCTACAAAGTTTAAGATCATCTTTAAAATCTCTTTTAATCTAGCTCGGCAATATTGTTCATAGTTAATATGTTACCGGCAAAGTTCGTTGTGCCGTCAGACCTAAGTTTGCCTCGAGAAACCGCGCATTGCGGGAACGATTTAGATATTGCCCGAAATTATTTTATATATCGGAGTTTACCTGGAGTATAATACGGCAATCTTAGGTTTGTAGAATGTGTGTTAGGCAATGTTCAAAATATTCTTGTAGTGAAATGTGTATTTATTAGAACACGAAACAGAAAACATTCGAATATTGAAGAAAAAGTACATAATATTAATAATAATACAAAATATATCATAATATATGCGTAGTCTACAACACAAATTATTTATTAGCACATGATGTAGAATGGTGGCATTTTGAATTACAAAGTAAGTTTCCTCTCTTACATCTACATGAGTTAGCTGTACATTTTTTAGTACAATTGCATTTTAAAAACTCCTGACTGCCAAACACAGAGTTCCGACTGTTAACCTCTCGAAGCGATAATTCCTTGTTTGGAACATCATTGATGTCTATAAAGCTTTATTTACAACTTTGAATTGAATACCCAGAACTGATCGTCCCTTGTCTAGTGCCTATTTGATACAAACGACGACGTGCGACGAGAACTTGATTCGGTCTTTATTTTTCGGTAATCATTGATCAATATTAACAATTTTATTCTTAAAATTTACAACAATTTTTGGAAATTCATGTTCTGAAGATTACATTGTCTAAATGTGCTCCATTTCTGCCCTGACACTCCTAAAGCCGACATCTAAAATTTGCCTTAACGCGGCAATAAGAAAATCACCGGGAATCAAGTCCGGGCTGCGGGGAGGCCACTGAATGTCTCCTTTTTGAGAAATCAATTTTCCCGGAAAAAGCGCCTGAACGACAGGCAAAAAAAGATTGGCAGTGTGGCAGTAAACTCCGTCCTGTTGGAATCACGTGTCCTGAGTGTATCCTTCAAAATATTGAAGAGCAGGAGTGAAAGAAAACAAACATTTACAACCCTAACAACATAAGCAATCAAACATTAACAACTCTTTGAACCACCCTGTATAAATATGTTTCTAAAATTAAATTTGTTTTTTCACTTAAGATTATTAAATTAATAACCTGCTTACGATAATACTGCTATACGAATTTTGATCAGGTCTAATGGGATGTTCCTATTGTATAGTAAATGACTATATTGATAAATGTCTTCGTTTGTATCTAGAGACTTTTTCTGTCACTAATCTTTCTCTAATTGCATTTTCTCGTTCATGTTTTTGTTTAGTGTGAAATTTGCTAGGCTAATTGGAAAGTTCACGGAGCGGAAATTATTAAACAAATTTATAGTTGAAAATATTACTTTATTCTTCCTTATATTAAGCTCAATATATTTTTTCCAGCGGTTCTCCAATTCATTTATTCAATCTCCGAAGTGATTTTCTGGAAGTCCTTCAAAATATTCATGTACGGCTGCTATAACTTCTTTTGATGAAAAACGCTTGCCAGGTGGGAATCTTTTGAGATTTGGGAACAGATGAAAGTCAAAGGGGGTCAGGTCTGATGAATATGGTGGATACTCCAACAATTCGTAGTGTAACTTCTTCAATTTGACCATTGCTAGAACACCTTCATGAGGAGGTGAAGTATTTCGATGAAAAATATTTTTTTTCTTTCTAAACCAGGTCTTTCCCCACGATTTTTTGCATCCAATTTACACAAAAGGTTTGAATAATACTGCCCTGTTATTATTTTACCGATTTGAAGGTAGCACTGGGGAACAGCAATTTTGTTGACTTGGATCTGTGACTAATTTTTCATCTCTGAATTCAAAAATATTCACAGTTTTTCTCTATCACGTCAAGTTCTTAAGCTACAGCATACCCCTCATTTTACCTTAAAAGTGTACATACGAAAGGAAATAAGGTGAGATCTGACCAAATGGATTGGAATATTTTATTCATACAGAGGTTAACATATTATTAAAAGTTAAATTATGTTTATACAAAAAATAAATAAAAGATATTATGGTAAAAATTTCTTCTTATAGCTTTTCCTGGAGTGTTCAGTTTGTGGATATTCTCGCTTT
The DNA here is from genome assembly GCA_031761425.1 of Cosmopolites sordidus. Taxonomy (NCBI): domain Eukaryota; kingdom Metazoa; phylum Arthropoda; class Insecta; order Coleoptera; family Curculionidae; genus Cosmopolites; species Cosmopolites sordidus. Next base: position 200,475 of record JARFXV010000326.1, read on the forward strand.
ATGCTCTAACAGTCATCATACTGACAGTCCATGTACATCGTACCAGTCATCGTACTGACATACATACAGTCATCATATCAGCCATCATACTGACATTCCATCTACCTTGATGCCGCGCTTCCATAACCTTTAGATCTTGGCGGAATCGCTCGCCCTGTTCATCACTAACAGCACCAAGATTTTCTGGGAAGTTAGCAAGATGACTATGTAAGAAATGCAGCTCATGTTGCTCATGTTGCAACCAAGCCTTTTAAAGCTCCCCAAGAGTTTGAACAATTGAACAGTTGAACAATTTCGATGTAATTCGGGGCTCGTGTATTTCCAAGAAAGTCTTTAACAATATTTTTAAAAGCCAACCAAGCATTTCTTTCAAGTTCGACCATTGTTTCAGTGAAATTTTTATGTTTGTTTTTCTTGTTGAATTCTGATGTTTTCACTATGCAAAAGCAGCAATCACTTAAGTGATCTTTGAGCTCTCGCCAAACCATTGGTATATCAAACGAAAGTTTATTTCGTGTTCTCTTCGTCCACATTCGTAAACTCTCTACACAATGCTTGCACACTTTATGAGGGGCCCATGATTTATCTTGATCACCTATTTTTACTTTGAAATAAGCAAAATAGGCTTACCTGACCAATGTATTAATATTAGTTCGTTGAATGGGGATGGTAAAACTGCCACATATATAACAAAATGAATCAGGGTTGTTTAAGCACTTACGACGAGAACTACCAGAGACAGACATAACGAAAATCTGTAGTTGTGTATGTATACTTTGACTTCACTATATCAGAGCGACACAGACCTGCGTACTTTAGCATCTCATGCGTAACTGACCGAACTAGTTTTGGATGACGCAACGTCACTCACGCACCACACTCCAAGGTCGAAGAATGTTCGCCGGTAGGAGAGCAGTAGTGACTTCTGTGATTCGCGAAGCTTAATCGGATGCGCAACAACTGTAGAGAAAAAACTTGACGTGATAGACACATAGCTTTCTCAAACTCAATTCCTTTTTCAAAATATGAAACACCCGTTCAGTTAAGATGTCCATGGCTTTAGCAATTTCACTCAAAGTCAATTGTCTGTTATCTATAACCATATCATGTATAGAATTAATTATTTGTTCAGTAGTTGCGCCTATTTGGACGTCCAGCACGAGGGTCATCATCCAGGCTTATACGACCACGTTGAAACTGACCTGCTCACTTACAAAACATTGTTTTTGAAGGAGCAGACTCCCCAAATACATTTGCCATTTCACTATAAATTTCCATTACTTTTAAACGTTTTTTTACAAAGAATTTAATCATTACACGATTTTCAGTATTTTCCATTTAAAAAATAACACTGATACGTTTACTTTAAGCTGCTGTTTTCATACGAATGAATTGACAGATCGACAGTTTCACATAAGTTCATATGAAGAATGAAACTTATTTTACTGCTCTATAGGTGTCGTTCCGCGAATGTTTATTCCTCTATATTTATTCGGATCTATATTTTTCACCCTTGTGCGACAATACAAGTTTAAAATTTCATTGCAGTTCTGGTAATTATAATATTTTTCAAAAAACTACACCTATTACTACGTGTAGTTCGGTCGAAAGTTATTTGTTTTTGATAAAATCGGTCTATGTTCTGGCCGTGTGTGAGTCAGCTGAGGCCCAGGCATACTCGGAATCGATCAGCGAAAACCTGGCAGAGCGCCGTCGCCACCGCCAGTAAACCGTACCCGACTGTTTATTCCTTCAGGATTTCAGTGAATTTCATAATTTTACGCCATTTTTTTTTATCCTATAAGACCAACCCTCCAATCCATCGTCTCCATCTGACATTTTATGCGTGTTTTACGACCCCCAGACTTGTTCAGGTTATCTATTAGCACAGCGTGGAATATTCGATCACGAAATTAGGAAAATGTTTGCTGTCGGGCGGCTTGGTTACCGGCGTTATTTAATATTGAACAGATTGCATTTTTAGTTTGTCCAATATAACAGAGCCTTCGTTTAATCTTGTAATTCACGTGGTTGATGGTGTATTTAAAACTTTAGAAGCAACATCAGAAAAATTCTCAAAATTATTTCGAAAAACCGTAACCTGAGACCCCAAACAATGAGAAAACATATCTGGCCGTCAGCTGTGGTGGTCCCTTTTTTTCGTATATAACTTTTATTTTATTATTTTTTAAATGTTATGTCTGTTTTTTGTCATTCAACAACACATCATCACGTTCATCATTAGAAAAAACTATAAATCATTACTGAAATAATCATTAAAATGATTTTATAACATGTGCTCAATCCATTCCCTTTACAAATAAGAGGAAAGGGGGTAAAAACAATGGATCGGCAAGATCTGTATTATTGATCTTTGACCTATTCTTTATTCAAACCCATTGGTGGAATTCGGTATTTTGGGTTGCGCATGGAATATTGTTCATCGATTATCTCGAGAAAGGTAAAACCATCAATAGCGAATATTACATAGGGTTCTTGGTGCGATTGAAGAACGTGCTCGCAAAAAAGTCTCCAAATGAACAAAAAAAACAATGGTTGAATTGCAATTCGAATTGCTTCCTCATACACTGTGTCTCCAGATCTGGCCCCCAGTTACTGTTCTCAAACCTCAAAAAAAGGCTCACTGGAACGAAATTTCGCTCCAATGAAGATGTAATTGAAAGCATAGAGAAATCGTTCTATTAAAAGGTGTAGAAATGTTAGAAAAGCATCAGAATGATTTTATTGGTCTTCAAGGGGAATAAATTGATGAATAAAGTCAACATTTGCAAAAAAGTGTGTGTTATTTGCCAGACTGAGGACTTATTGACCGACGTGTTATGTCGTAGTTTAAGATTTCGTATTATTACCCACTTGTGGTATTTCATTCGTTGTTCACATTTATAGGTCACGTAGATTTCACGTAGTAGGAGCCACGTTAGCCGTGATGTCTAAGGCGTCAGCCTGTTGATACGGCAGTTAGTGTAGAGTGGGTTCGATCCATTTTCTAACATTCTTGTGACTGTTTCTAGGTAAGAGTGGAAAATCTGACAAGGAATCACCGGAAAGCTGGATGCCTTCTGAGAGGTTTCCTACGTTGGTCACTTGCCAGTCTGTAGGTTTCCACTTATGGTTAAGCACAAAACCAACGCTTGATAACCCCAGGGGGATGTTGATCGGGGTTTTCGGTAGCCGATGATCGTGGTTCGGAACCCCCTTTAAGCTGTAGGCCCAGTCGCTAAATAACCTTCTCAAATGGGTTTTTGAATAAAAAATACTTATCGATTTTTTACTTTATTTTAAAACTTTATCATAAATAATATTGATAATCGGTGTGAAAAACTTTTTAAAAGTTTATTACAATGAATTATGAATGATTAAAATTTAGAAAATTTAAAAAATCACGTGACTACGAACGCGCCACGATTGGCTGCCATATTTGTGACGTCATAATAGTAAAGTGTAAAATTATTTTTGGTTAAGTGTAAAATAAAATATTGTTTTTTACTAATTTAGTTCCGTAATGTGTGACAAATGGTTTATTAAGGCTAATTCTGATAATATACCTGGATATTTTTATGGTCAGATTTTCTCAAAAATTGACTATTCAGTTCAATTCAGCTGAAGTTCGAGGTGCAACATCAATGTGAGTTTGTAAAAAAAATAATAATGTAAATGTAAATAAAAACAAAATATTTGTATTAAATATAATTAAACTATTTGTAAATAAATAAACAAAGATTAATGTACCAGTAATTATTACTAGTATTATTAACCATAATTACTATACCAGTATAGTTTATATTGCATACGCAAAAATGGTATTTACACGGTAAAAGGACGTGTATTTTCAGAACATAAAGTTCGGAGTAAAGCTTACAATATACATATAATGCTTATAAAAAACAAAATAAATCATAATTAGAAAAACAAAACACATACCATTTAAATCGCTAATTTTATTTCAATAAAAACTACACTGTTAAATATACATAATAAAACTTCCCCCAACTAGGATAATATATTACAGTAGATTCTAATATGTAAACTACATTAATAATCAATTCAGAATAAAAACAGTCACTAACCAAAATTATATACATATTTGTTTGATTGCCTAATAGTTTGATTGCTTTAATTGAAGTTTGCAATACTATCAAATGAATATGTTCAATCAATAGATAAAATGTACCAAAATCTTGAAAAACACTAAATATTTTAACTGTTTTGTTTTATTTAGAATATAAATATAACCATTTTCTTTACTTTTTTTTTGTTTTTTTGCAATTTGTTTTGTTTGGTTTGTTTTTCTATTTCTCTTATTTTATTTTATTTTTTATTTAATTTAACTAGTTGATGTTAATCCAACTGATCACATAAATTTCTGTACTCTTCGACGATCTACAAATTAGATTATCCTGTAAAAATCTCATAAGTATAAGACTTTTCATATACGATTACCTTCCAAATTGGTAGTCTTGTCTATTCGGGCTTTCTTGAATATTATTGTTCGTATTCTATAAAATAGGCGATGCTGTAGGGCCTTCTCATTGTTACTACCCTCGGTTGTGTTGCTACATCTAGATTTTTTGCCGACACGCAGGAATATTCCTTCTTATAAATTTCGCACGTTAATTTGTTTTCCCTCGTAAATTAAATAAAAGTTATAAAAACGAATGCAAAAAACAAAAGGAACCCTAATCTAATTTCAATATTTCATTCTGAACTTACCTTTGGGCCTCCTTATCTTATGTAAAGATATATGAGACTAACGTCGAAAACAGCACCGAAAGCAAATGCACTCAAAGATATATAGTTTAAACCTATAGAGCCATGACTAAGATCGATGAATTGTTCTATTTGCCCGAAACTCCGATTCTCGGCAAGAGCGCGAAAGAGAATTTCAGTGTAACTTCCGAATTGATCCGAGCCGACCCGATATTGTCCTTCGATACCATTGTGAGGTCACATACATTCGGATTTTTATACGAACTGTCCGGCGCGTCATCGGTACAAGGTTTAAAAATGTATTTTCAATTTGATATAATTTTTAATTCTAAGGAATAAAAATAGTTTTTTTTATATAAAACTTATATATGTTCTTTCCATTTATGACAAAAGTTCAATTGCTGATGCGCTTGTAACCCAAAAACTTAATTTCACTCGCTTTACATATGGATCAGTGGCGGCTCGTGAGCTTTACATATGGATCAGTGACTGAGGCACCTCATTTATCACAGTAAACAATTTTTCCGAGCAAAATACCATATTTTATTTCCCTTCAGTTCCTTTCTTTTAACTCATTCTCCTCATTCATCTCCTGTATAGGGCTTCAATAGTACGAAAAGTAAATAGGAGGAAGGGGAAAGCAAAAATCTTTAGCAGCACTATTTTCTTCTGCGCCCTTCCACTTTAAAAATGTACGAGCCGCCACGATACCGTTTAACTTGGTATGATCCTTGACAGTCTTTGGCATATAACAGAAGTTTCATATAGATTTTACTTGTTAAGTTAGAAATTACAGCGCATTTTGTAGTTGTTAAAAAAATTGTCTCCGATTTTTAAAATGGGCAAATTTATGGTATTTTTAAATTAAATTGAAAACAGGTTTTTTTTCGCATATTCCTGGTTTGCGTTCACTATTACCAGCAATAGGATTTCCATCATCGTCTTCAAGAAAATAAGGTCACTTTTTTCATCTATTAAGCCAGAAGTGGGCTTTTTCAGGAAAGGTTACCAGGTATGGCGGTTAATAATTCGTATTTAAAAAGAAAAAATACTCATATAACTTGGGAGAAAGGTAAAAAATGGTTTATAGGCCATCGCTAGCTCACAGTTTCATGGAAAGTGCGTGAGGCATCGATGAAAACAAGTGGCAGTCGGAGAGGGCCAAATCTGGTGAGTACGACGGGTGGGGGAAGAGTTCCCAGCCAAGTACAAAAATGGTGTCTCTGACCGCTTGTGATGGGGCGTTCTGGTCGCTTTTCGATCAATGCATGGTTGAAATTGATCATTTGTTCGGTCTTTCGGTTGATGTTGGAGATTATCCTGGGTCAACCCATGATTTTTTGCATTTTGAGTTCTCGAAATATATCCATTCTTCGTCTCCAGTCGTGATTCGATGCAAAAAAGTATCTCATTCATGTCGAGAAAGCAAAATTGCGCACACCGTTTTTCGATTTTCCATCTGTCTGTCCTTCAGCTGAGGTGGTGCCCATTTTCCTGTCTTTTGACAGACTATCGCAAATTGTTTTAGTCGACCAACATTTAACCTATCTTCCATTTGTTGTTGAATTTACACATGATCTTCTTTCAATAATGCTTGACCAGGGCAATCTTTGTGTTTCAAGTCGAAATCACCAGTTTTGAATCGTCTAAATCAACGCCCTACAAGCGTCTTCCGTTGGGACATTGTCATGGAAAGTTTCCCCAAGTATACGACGGCTTTTACTCGCGTTTTTCTTTTGATTCAACAAGAAAAACAGTACGTGTTGTAAATGCTCTTTATCTGGCTCGAAAGTCGACATGTTTATCAGGCGAAATATGACGCTAACTCGAAATAATAACAATAAGTTTATTTACAGTATCAATGATGAAAATGCAGTAATACAATTATAATAATTATAATAAAATATAAATCCATGATACGAAAAATGGAACTGAAAGAAATTAAAAAAGATCTAGTCCAGTTCTAGTTTTTTATTTTTAATTCAAACATATTAGAAATAACCGAGCATGTACAATTTGTCTATAATTTTTATAATTTATTAATCAATATAGTAAGAATAAATGAGTAACCATAACAGTAACAGAGACAAAAAATTATAAAAAATTAAAAAAACACCACCTGTTCACAAACAGAAGAAAGAAACCTAACAATCCATTTCTCCATTTCCATTTTAAAAAATAACTCTGATTTTGACTCCAAGCTACCGTTTTTGTACGAATGAATTGACAGATTAACTTGAAACTTCACATATGTTCATATCGAAGATGAAACTTCAAAATGTAGTAGATTATATAGTTCTTTTACTGCTCTACAGGTGTCGCTCCGCGAACTTTTCAATCAGCCTAGTATAACGAATCCAAAAAAATAAGCTCTCGCGCGTATTTAAGTTTATTTATTAAAATCAAACGCATTTTTTATCTCTGTCGAAAACACGAAAGGATTAAATATGTATGTTTTGGAAACACCCCAGAACTGTCAACAGATAACAGGTACTTCTTAAAATTCCCACTTTATTATTTGTTTATTGTAGACCCTCTTTATTTGAACATCTGTTTCGAAAAAATGTCATTACCAGAACCTAATCCTTAAGTTAAGTGCGAGTCTAATTTTTTTTTTCGGCTTTCTTGATAATAATTCTTTCGTTGACTTATTGACATTTCATTTGTGTTATTAGAAATTATGGTTATTAAATCATACAATAATCTCTTTATACATTATAAGCAGTCCTACGTCAAAATCACAAGCCTTTAGCGTCCCCAATTGATACAGTCTTGCTGATTTTTTTAATAACTCTCTTCACAGTTAGTTGACGAAGTTAAAGCGATATTCCGACCATTTTGTACGTAATTTGCGAACTGTAGCAGCCAAACTTTCATTATTGTAGTGTAGTGCTCCATTTTTACTAACACTACACTGTCAAACTATTTTCTTTTTTGGTTGCCAACACTTTACCGCACAAATGGAGACAAATTCAAATAATGCGTGAATTATGGGACACACACACCCAGAGATATAAATAAATCTCTGTTCAAGTTCAAGTTCAAGTTCATCCAGTTCAAGGGATAGATGGGGCTCCTTCCCGGTCAAGCAACCAACAAAAGTGTTCATTTAGGAGGAGACGCAGGTTGTTGTGTGTTCCGTATGAGATTGTGGATCCCACTTTTCTTTTACATAAGAAGGGAGCACGAGAAGATTTAAAGAACTACCGCCCAATAAGCCTCCTATCAGTGGTGTACAAAGTTTTCACCAAGATAATATCCAAAATAATACTCAGAAAACTTAATGACGCACAACCAAGGGAGCAAGCGCGATTCAGAAGTGGATTCAGTACATTGGATCATATCCAGGTTCTAAAGCAGATCATAGAAAAACACAACGAATACACTATGCCACTGTACTTGGCATTTATCGATTATGAAAAAGCATTTAATTCACTCTCAAAGCGGGCCATAATGGATGCATTGCTTAATCAAGGTGTAGAGAAATCCTATGTAAACCTACTAGGATCGATATATGATGAAGCTACAGCGACAGTCCACCTTGATGATCTTGAGGTGGGAATAAATGTAGAGCGGAGCGTACGGCAGGGGGGCACAATATCGCCTCTTCTTTTCTCAGCCTGCCTGGAAGAAGTGTTCCGTAAGCTGGATTGGGGACAAGATGGAATAAGGATTAATGGTGCGTACTTAAATCATCTTAGATTCGCAGATGATATCGTTCTTCTTTTACAAGACCCAGATGAGCTGCAAAGACACGTACAAGAATTGCAAAGGGCTGGGGAAATATTTGGCTTGAAAATAAACCAGAAGAAGAGTCAGGTCATGTCCAATAAATATGCTGAGGACAACAGAATTTCTATTTTAGGAACGGATTTGAAAGTTGTGGATCACTATATATATCTTGGGCAAAGGGTTTCAATGGCAGGGGACACCATCCGAGAGGTGGAACGACGCGTTAAATGTGGCTGGCAGGCATTTGGCAGGCTCAACATAGTGTTTAAGATCAAACTACCACTTTGTCTGAAAAGAAAAGTCTTTGATCAGTGTGTCCTGCCCGCTATGACATACGGAAGTGAGACCTGGACGCTCACATCACAGTCAGTTCAAAAACTTCGAGTAGCACAGAGGGGAATGGAAAGATGTATGCTTGGCATTACTGGACGGGATAGAAAGACCTGCATATGGATCATAGAACAAATGAAAGTGAATGACATCATTGGAAGAATAAAGCAATTGAAATGGATGTGGGCAGGCCATGTAGCGAGGCGATGGGACGAAAGATGGACCAGGGCGGTCCTGGACTGGATACCGCTTGATCGCAAACGTCCACGGAGAAGACCCAAAACACGATGGACTGATGATATTAAGTATATTGGACCCGAATGGCAAAGGAAAGATCAGGACCGCGAGAGTTGGAAGCATGCTGAAGAGGCCTTCATCCTGCAGCGGATTGATACGGGTTGATGATGATGATGATCTATATATATATATATATATATATATATATATATATATATATATATATATATATATATATATATATATATATATATATGACAAACAATGAAAAAGCTTTTTTTGAAAATTTAATTCGCATTATTTTCTTTTGTGAAACATGTATTGGAAAACACCCCCAAACTTATTGGGCCATACGGGAACGTTGTTCCTGGATCGATGGATGTCGCGCTCGCCACAGTGCATTATCATTTCATAAATACAGGAGTTCGCAGCACTTGCGAAACACTTTAGAACCATCGACACTTCCTTTATAGACGATTTCGGAAAATGGAAATTCCAGATCGAGCTCACCGTCTGATGTAGAATATTTCTTTTTCTTTTTCGAGAGCATTGCTATGCTTTTAACAGAAATAACGGATATTTTGATGTGCTATATAGGAGGAAAATCAATGTTCCTAAATTTGGCAAATAATTGTGGTTACTAAGGCTTTAACATCATTGAAAATAATTTAAAAAAAAATGAATCTTCAAAACTAAAATCAATGCACTAGTCACCATCGCAATTTCAATTATTTTGTATATGGTGTAAAGTGCTTTCGTAAATTTAGCCAACGTTTCTTTACATTTTTTTGAACAAAAGGTTTCTTTGAGGTAGTACTGTCGATACAAAAAGTGTCAAATGTGTGCGCTGTGTAGTATGTATATTTGGCAACGCTGCGTAAAAGCAAAAGAGATAGAAGTATGTTTACCTTTGAATATAAAACTACAGGAAGCAGCATATGACTTTGTAAGTAGGACCGGAATGGTAGCTGCATATGGCTGACTACTGTTTCCGGTTTGACAGTGGCGTAGAGCAATATGAATAAAAACAAGAAACTGACAAAAGTTTACAGTTGTTTAGCACAATAAATTATTGTATAATTATCGTTACTGTATTAAATTAATGAAGACCTACTAGATACACTAGATATATTAAGAAATTGGAATCTTCTGTCATAAAATCATATCATTTACAAAAATTGGTTAGGTTAGTAATAAAGGCATTTGATTCAGTATCAACGCAGGCCATAATGGATGCATTGCTTAACCAAGGGATAAACAGAGCCTATGTGAACCTTCAGAGATCCATGTATGAGGAAGCTACAGCTACAGTTCACATGGATGACTTTGAAGTTCAAGTCAACGTAGAACGTGGTGTATTTCGGAATCTGGATTGGGAATAGCAGGGAATAAAAATCAATGGTGCATATCTAAACCATCTTAGATTTGCAGATGATAGCGTTTTCCTTTCACAAGACCCAGATGAGCTACAAGAACACATACGAGAGCTGCAAAGGACGGGAGAACCATTTGGTTTGAAAATAAACCTAAAAAAGAGTCAGGTTATGTTTAACAAATTTGCTGTCAAGAGAAGAATTTCTATTTTAGGAAGTGATTTAGAGGTTGTGCACCACAACATATATCTTGGGCAAATGATTTCAATGGAGGGTGATACTGCCCGAAAGGTGGAACGGCGGGTTAAGTGTGGCTGGCAGGCATTTGGCCGGCTCAATATAGTATTTAAAAGCAAACTCCCACTTTGTCTGAAGAGAAAGGTTTTCAACTCACATCACAATCAGTTCAAAAGCTTCGGATTGCACAGAGGGGAATGGAAAGGTGTATGCTTGGCATTACAAAGCGGAACAGAAAGACCTGCATATGGATCAGAAAACAAACGAAGGTATGTGACATCATTGGAAAGGCGAAAGAATCAAGTATATTGGACCCGAATGTCAGAGGAAAGCTCAAGACCGTGCGAATTGGAAGCATGCTGGGGAGGCCTTCATCATGCAGCGGATGAATGATGATGATGATATATATATATATATATATATATATATATATATATATATATATATATATATATATATATATATATATATATATATATGAGAGAGAGAGAGAGAGAGAGAGAGAGACTTGAAAATGCCAAATGCGATTTTGGCGAAATGTCGTGACTCTTCACAGAATTAACGGATCGACACCCGGAATGATTTAGAAACATTATCTACCATCCATGAAATATATATATATATATATATATATATATATATATATATATATATATATATATATATATATATATATATAAGAAGCGGAGGGTAGTCTTGACCGACTCGTTGAATAAAGCGACTATCAATTTTCATGGGATAGCCGTCTGGATTATTTAATGAAACTTTTTTTCTCAAACGCCGAGCTTTCGGAAATTTATTGTCTGCTTTTTCAAGGCTGCAATATAGAGTGGATTATTATAATTTGTTCACATCTTATGGCTAATGAGTTTTAATAAACTGTTGGTACTAATTATAAGATCTTTTTTTTAGTTGTTACATTACTTAATCGATTTTTATTTTAACTTATGTGCAAGTTCTATTTGGCTCAAGTTGTCAAGTTTGTCAAAACATCAGGTCAATCTTCTGTTTGACCGATTTTATTACATTAAAATTTTAATTCAAGGTGTGGTGTGAAAATCTTGATTTATTATTAAACTTTAAAAACACTGTTGAAAGAACGAGCTCACGGCGTAAAATGGGATTTTATCGATATTCGCGAAGCATGCATTCCAACATAAGTTTTTTATGGATGGATTGTGGCAGATTCATTTGTGTTGTTAGTAGATACAAATAAATAATGTTGAGATCGTCTACGTCTCTTTGTTTGTTAAAAGACGCGTTGTCCAAGTGGATTTAAACCATTTTCAAGAACCGCCTTGTTTTAATATTATCCTCTTGACAAATACTAAGATTATATATATATATATATATATATATATATATATATATATATATATATATATATATATATATTATTATTATTATTATTCACGGGTGGGCCCTGGTGGACCACGCGAAGTACAATTAGAGGCGTTTGTTTTTATTAGCCTTCCGTTGAGCCCATACTAATTTCATTCTTTCGCTATGAGCTTTTTTCCGTTCGTCAGACCAAGTTGTTCCAGTCTTCCTACATTTTTCTCTCTGGCCAACCTTCCAAACGTTAACCTTGTGTCTGAAACAGCCTCTATCCTGAATTTCCCTTTGTGTAATATTTGCTGATCTTAGGTCCTCTTAAATTGCCGCAATCCATTTAATTATTTCTACTTTAGCTCTACTCCTATTTTCATAAAATTCGACTATTTGTCTAGTTAGCCTACTCGGATGTGTCCGTAAAACTTAAGCCTTCTTTTTCTCATATCGCTATGTATATCTGTGTATTGTTTGATTTCTTGGTTTTCTCGAAGTCGGTATGTTGTGCTATTTATTTGTTTGGGGCCTAGGATTTTTCTTATGATTTATTATATATATATATATATATATATATATATATATATATATATATATATATATATATATATATATATATTCATCATTGCAAGATGAAGGTCTCTTCAGCATACTTCCAACTTTCACGGTCCTGGGCTTTCCTCTGCCACTCGGGTCCAATATACTTAACGATGTCATCAATCCATCGTATTTTCAGTCTTCTTCGAGGACGTTTGCGATCAAGCGGTATCCACTCCAGGATTGCCTTGGTTCATCTGTCGTCCCATCGCCTCGCTATATGGCCTGCCCATCTCCATTTCAATTGCTTTACTCTTCCAATGATGTCACAGACGTTTGTTTGTTCCGTGATCCATACGCAGGACTTTTTGTCTCGTCTTGTAATGCCAAGCATACATCTTTCCATTCGCCTCTGCGCCACCCGAAGTTTTTGAATTGATTGCGATGTGCGTATCCAGGTTTCACTTCCTTATGTCATAACGGTTAGAACGCACTGATCGAAGACTTCTCTTTTCAGGCAAAGTGGGAGTCTGCTCTTAAACACTATGTTGAGCTTACCAAATGCCTGCCTGCCACATTTAACACGCTGTTCCACCTCCCGGGCGGTATTCCCCTCCATTGAAATCCTCTGCCCAAGATATATAAAGTTGTCCACAATCTTCAAATCTCTTCCTAAAACTGAAATTCTTCTGACCTGAACGAAGTTATTGAACATAACCTGACTCTTTTTCAGGTTTATTTTCAAACCAAATGGTTCGCCAGCCCTTTGCAGTTCTTGTATGCGTCTTTGCAGCTCCTCTGGGTCTTGTGAAATGAGAATAATATCATCTGCAAATCTAAGATGGTTTAAGTTTGCACCATTAATCTTTACACCATCCTGTTTCCAATCCAGTTTACGGAATACTTCTTCAAGACCAGCCGAGAAAAAAATAGGCGATATTGCGTCACCCTGCCGTATACCTCGTTCTACATTAATTCCCACTTTAAGATCATCAAGGTGATTTGTGGCTGTAGCTCCATCATATATCGATTCTAATAGGTTTACATAGGCTCTCTCTACACCTTGGCTAAGCAGTGCATCCATTATCGCATGCTTTGAGATGGAATCAAATGCTTTTTCGTAGCCGATAAAAGCCAAGCACAGTGGCATGGTGTATTCGTTATGCCTTTCTATGACCTGCTGTACAACCTGGATGTGATCCATTGTACTGAATCCACTTCTGAATCCTGCTTGTTCTCTTGGTTGTGCGTCGTTCAGTTTTTTTAATATCCTTTTAGAAATTATCTTAGTGAAAACTTTGTACATTACTGATAGGAGGCTTATTGGACGGTAGTTCTTTAAATCTTCCTGTGCTCCTTTTTTATGTAAAAGGATCACTTCTGCATCTTTCCATAAGTCAGGTACTTTTTGTTCTTTGAGGCAAAATTTATTTTTAAAATACAAAATTATTTTTTATTTTCGAATAGTCCACCCTCATTCTCCAAACATAAATAAAAACATCGGTAAACAATTTTTTCCATAACACTGTTTAACATTTCTGTAGTTATTTCTCTTATTGCAGCTCGAATCTCAGCTTTTAGTTCATCATTATTTTTAAAAGTCTTCCAGTAAATTTCATCATTAAGGAATCTCTAAAAGAAAAAGTCCACCGGTATAAGGTCTGGGAATCGCGGAGGCCACTCTATGGGACCATGAGAAACAATTAAATTAATTTGAAAGTGGTCTCTCAAATATTCCATACTATTTCTGGCATTATGAGGAGGAGCCCCATCTTGTTGAAAGCGTATATTATTGGCTAAAGGAAGATTGTCCAGAATATCTTCGATATCGCTTCTTGAAAAGTATACGCTCTTTCAGAATTTAGTGTTCCTTCATAAATTATGGGCCCAGTAACTCGGTATGTAACAATATTATATTTTATTTTCAAATAACACCTTAAGAAGTCAATGAAATAAAAAATGAATTGCGATAGATCGAAATAAATTTTGGATAGATGTTTTAAAGTAGTACTAGAATTATAGAATTATATTAATATATTATAGTAATATATTTTTTGAAATAGGCTTGTTTGCATTGATGATGAGTTTCTTAATCGGAAAAGTGTAATAAATAGTAAGTTTGATATATCGTTTGGTTCAGAATGAAAAATAGAATTTACTAAACATAAAATAATATTTTTCGCCTATTTAAAAAAACAAAAGTTGATGATGGTCGAGAAAAACCAAAAAATTCGAATTTATTTTGACATATCTCTTCAAACAGAATCAGAAACGAATAAAATGGCGCAAATTTGGTTTTTCCAAATTTATATCGTCGAAAATATTAGGAATTCTTAAAATCTGAAAACGTAACGTTGCAGAGTTCAGAGAGGTGCAAGTTTTTTCTAATTTAATCATCTCTGCATCTCTTATGGTTTCCAAGATTCTTGTAGTGTGTATTCTTATCTGGTATGATATATATATATATATATATATATATATATATATATATATATATATATATATATATATATATATATATATATATATATATATATTATTTATTATTCACGTATGGGCCCTGGTGGACCACGCGAAGTACAATTAGAGGCGTTTGTTGTTGTTAGCCTTCCTTTGTGCCCATACTAATTTCATTCTTTCGCTATGAGCTTTTTTCCTTTCGTCAGACCAAGTTGTTCCAGTCTTCCTACATTTTTCTCTCTGGCCAACCTTCCAAACGTTAACCTTGTGTCTAAAACAGACTCTACCCTGAATTTCACTTTGTGTAATATTTGCTGATCTTAGGTCCTCTTTAATTGCAGCAATCCATTTAATTATTTCTACTTTAGCTCTACTCCTATTTTCATAAAATTCGACTATTTGTCTAGTTAGCCTACTCGGATTCATCCGTTTGATGTGTCCGTAAAACTTAAGTCTTCTTTTTCTCATATCGCTATGTATATCTGTGTATTGTTTGATTTCTTGGTTTTCTCGAAGTCGGTATGTTGTTTTCAATGTCCTCGATGTCCCTCTTTCTATTCAAAATGAGCGTTTCTGCAGCATATAGACATTCTGGCTTAATAACCGTGTTGTAATGTCTCAGTTTTGTGTTTTTAGATAAGCATTTTTTGTTGTAAATATTTTGTGTAAGTCTTAATGCCGTTTCCATTTTTTGACATCTACCCTTATTGGCCGCTTTTTCCAACCCATTTTCCATGATTATTTCACCCAAATATTTGAATTGAGGGACTCGTCTGATGTTACCATATTTTGTTTTTAGAAATGGTGTTCTTAGTCTGTTGCAGGTCATGTATTGTGTCTTTTCAAAGGAAATTTGGAGTCCTACCTTTTCTGCTGTTTCTTTTAGGATTTCAATCTGTTTCTGTGCCATTAATACATCTTGAGCTAAAATTGCTAGATCATCAGCAAATGCCAGACAATCAATTTTGATGTTGGTTCTCCCCAGTTTAATGGGCTGGTCAATATTCAGGGCCGACTTTTTTTCACGCCACTCCTGTATTACTTTTTCTAGAACACAGTTAAATAAGAGTGGCGAGAGTCCATCCCCTTGTCTCACACCAGTTTTAATTTCGAAGGGCTCTGAGATGTCACCCATGAATTTAACTTTTGACCTCGTGTTAGTTAACGTTGCTTTAATAATTGTCCTTGTAGTAATAATCTAGTCCTTGTAGTTTCAAGATTCGGAATAAACATTCGCGGTCAATAGAATCATATGCTTTTTTGAAATCCACAAATGTACAGACGAGATTTTTATTGTACAGTTTTTGATGTCTTAGAATCAACTTTAGATTCAGGATCTGTTCAGGGCAGGATCTGCCCGGTCGAAAACCTGCTTGATATTCACCAATGTTCGGTTCTAACTGTCCCTGTGCTCTGTCTAGTAGACATTGAGATAGAATCTTCTAACAAACTGGGAGAAGAGATGTTCCTCTATAGTTGTTTACATCCGTTCTATCTCCTTTCTTATGTAGTGGATGGATTAGAGCATCTTTCCAGTCTTCCGGAATCCGTTCGGTTCGCCAAACTTCTTGTAGAATTTTGGTTATTTCCTTGATTGTACCTGAACCAGCGGATTTCAAAAGTTCAGCAATGATTCCATCTTCACCAGAAGCTTTGTTATTTTTAAGCCGCTTGATTTGCCTAATTATTTCCTCTTCATTCGGTGGTAATGAATCTGGTTTTGTTTGTTTAGGGTTTAGTGTTGGTAATTTGTTTAAGGGCTCAGGACAGTTTAGTATTTGTTCAAAATATTTCGCAAGTTCTTTGCAATTGTCTTGGTTATTTAGAGCTAGTTGTCCGAGTTCCTTTTGAAAGCATAGGCTCTGCGGTTGATAGCCTGTTAATTTAGTTTTAAATGTTTTGTAAAAGTTTCGGGTGTTATTTTTTTGGAAATCTTTTTCTATTTCATTAAGTTGATTGTTTTCATATTTTCTTTTACTTTGTCTAATTAGCTTCGATGTTTCTTTTCTTACTTCTTCTTACTTTCTTCTTATATATATATATATATATATATATATATATATATATATATATATATATATATATATAGTTTACGAAACACTATGCTCTTATTCCGGCCTAGTTAGGCTTCGTAGTAGGCCCGCTCGTGTCTTCTTTTCCACGCGATCTCCACCTCGCCACCAGTCAGCCCGCTGATCACGACCAGTTTACAACTGCCGCCCCCGCTTCTCACCGCCGCCGTCATAACATCCACACCGGTCCCCGAAATTTCCTCGAAAATCCACGTGGATCAAAAATGATCCGGTCGTCGTCTTCGTAGCTCGCGCCACAGAGATCATTACGTGAAATGTGACCTGGTGCGCGTATTTGTGCTGGTGCATGTGTGTGTGGAGATGTACTAGATTCGAACTTTCACGTGGATACTCTAGAAGAAGACGAGGAATTTTAATGGCGGAGAATCAGATTGCCCAGGTGATGTATTGGAAGGGTGAATTAAATTACACAGTTAAAAAGCAAAGAAAATAATAACAATAACCATCCAAAGAGTAGAACACCTTATTTATTGAGGATTATTTAATAATAAATTATTTTCTCCGAAGGATATATTTTAATATTTTACTTTTAATATGTCTTTAATTATGTCCAACGCCGCAAAATAAATAGTTTTATTAGTTCTGACCTCATCATTTGAAGCTAATTTTATTCGAACAATCGAGCTTTGGAAGAAAAAGTAATCACTGGGAGACAAGTCCGGCGAATACGGGTATGTGGAAGTCGCTCGAAAGGTAATGAAGATTTCCAGCAACAACACGAGTCGTACATGAAAGGGCATCGTATGATCGAAGGGCATTTTCTTTTTTACTATATGTAGACATTTAGCCTGAATAACAGCTTTTAATTAGTTTAGTAGTGAGGTTTAATACTCCCCGTATATGGTCCAGTCTTTTACCAGGTAGTCTATGAATACTTCAGCGCGAAAACTATAACCGTAACTTTTCCATTAAAGGGTACCTTTTTCGCTTATTTTTAAGCTAAGTTTTAATTAAACTAAACACTCTTGAGAAGTATTCATTCGAATGGTGCTTTAATCGACTGAACAGTATGAAGAAAATAGCAAAATATAATTTTCAAAGTATAAGAGATTGTGAAAAATACCTGACCATATGACAATGCACGCGTCAAAATATCCCAAGAAAAAATCAAAGACTTAGGCTGGGTAGTACTCCCTCACCCATCGTATTCTCCAGATGCTGTGCCACCATACTATCATATTTTCAGATGTATAAAGCATTTTCTTCGTGGAAAAAACTGCGTCAGCTATCAAAATTGCTCTCGAAGAATATTTAACTTTTTCCATATTTTATTCTTTTTATTTTACTTATTAAAATTAATTAAAAATATAGAGTGCCTTATAATACGTGGACTACAAAATTTAGTACTTTCTATCAGAAGTACTTAATAACCGAGTACGTTATTAAAATGAATGATCTATGATGATGCTCACATGGTTAGCGAAACGTACATCGAGAGTGATTTGGTGTTGGTGTTTATCCCTTTGAGTTTTGTGTTTCACACCGACGGTTCCAATAGAAGAGTTGATCTAATGTATATAAGATATATTGTATAAAATATAATCTATATGATTATATCTTATATAAACACTTAAAATGATGATAACCGAGATTCTACTATATATATATATATATATATATATATATATATATATATATATATATATATATATATATATATATATATATATATATATATATATGTATATATATTCCCTATTGTTTTATTCTCGATCGTGTAAATAGTAGAGGAGTAGAATCTCAGGTATGTCATTTTAAGTGAGTGTTGTTCCATATTTTCTGTTTGTTTTAGTATATATATTTTAACATTTTAACTGAATTTTTAACATTCTGTTATTCCTTCTGAAGTCAGAAAAAATCTAACGAAATATATTGTCTTACCAAAGAACCCGAGATTTTACTCCTATATGTATATAATTAGTCTTTATCTTTTAAACGGTTGTACTTAATCTAATGAACTTTGGAATGTGAAAATGACTGCACGTAAAATCCTTTTATAACTGATAACTGATGACATAATCATCATAGATGGCGTCACTGTGCCATTGTGTGTGCCACAGACCAATAATTCTCAATAGGATCCTATGTCAAGTGACACCTCGCTTGAAAGATATTTAAAAGGCCTATTCAACTATACTAATTTTGTTTGGATCCAAGGTAGTTTTGATGCATCTAATAAATAAATACTAAAATTTTAGTTTTGCGTATTTACAGATTCACAAGTCCGCCTCTGGACAATTGTCAAAAAAGTTGACGTTTTTAAATTCTCCAACTTATTTTACTTTTTACGCTTTTAAATGGTTTCAATTTCATTCAAAATTCCTTTTTAATGAGAGGTATCCCGATCGCCCTATCTCGAGGACTTATTTGAGAGAGCTCCTTCATAAATTTGAAACAACGAGGGGAGTTATATATATATATGTATATATATATATATATATATATATATATATATATATATATATATATATATATATATATATATATATATATATATATATAATATAATATAATATATATATATATATATATATATATATATATATATATATATATATATATATATATATATATATATATAAAATATAATATAATATAATCTAATTATATGGTACCCCATATAATTCATATGAAAACAGGGGAAAAACGATAAAGGCCTTTTTTACAATTTTTGGGAAATCGAAAAACAAATTTTCAAGTCATCTCAGCACTATGATTTTTTGAAATTCCCCATTCTGAGGAGTTGATTTACTGCTACAAACTCTTCTCTGAGAGTTTCTATAAAAATAACCAACAAAAGTAACCAATAGGTATTAAAAAAACAAAAATTGCATTTCAGTTTAAAACATTTTTGGTAAAATACTTAATATTTATTAAAAAAAATCAACCATAAATTGTTAAAATGTATAGATATAAGATAGAAACATATTAAAATAACATAAAAACATAATGAAAATAGTTAAAACCATCAAAGATAAAGATAAAAAATGGGCTATTTATTTAGTTAAGTATTAACAAAAAATGTTTACCCTTTAATTTATTAAACAGAAAATACAATTCTTAATATTAGGTACATACAATTTTTTTAAAATAAATGTCTTTAAACTTCCTGTTAAATACCTAGGTGTGAAAAGATTAAAATTTTAAGAAGTAGGTATGTAGTAAAAAAAAGTGAGATTATAATAAAATTTTTGTTAAAATAAAGTAAGTAAAGTAAAGTGTTTGGGTTAGAGGCGCATCAGCAACTAGGCTATTTAGCGACTGGACCTACAGCTTAACGTGGGTTCCGAACCACGGTCATCAGCTTCCGACAAACCCAGGCCAGCACCCCCCTCGGGCTATAAACCCTTGGTTATGTGCCTACCCATAAGTCTATCAGGAAACCTACCGACTGGCGAGTGACCAACGTAGAACACTTCTCAGAAGGCATCCGGCCTTACCCAGCCTTTAACTGGCGTGACTGAGGGGTAATTCGTAGTCGGATTTTACACTCTTGCCTAGAAACAATCACAAACATTTAGGAAAGATAAACGGACAGAAGAAAGAAAAATAACCATCCGAGCGCTGGAATCGAACCAGCTATCGCTCCAGCGCGGATTCGGCAAAGCAGACGCTCTTACCGCCGCACCAACGCGACCGGCTGTTAAAATAAAAACTAACAATCTGTAGTTATCTTCGTAATCAATGAAGGTATTTTCGCTATTTTTCTCAAGAGTGTAGTCTATAGGAAGAGTATAATAAAAGAATTTAGCTTCTTCGTTCACTTAAAATGTATGTAGACAATTGTTGCAAGTCCTCGTATATTGTGGCTTTATTTTTACCTCTTTTCGGAGCTTCCCACAGTACTTTATTTTTTTTATATTCTCCAACAAATGCAGATCTATGGTAAATATACTTTGGTGAAGTTCGAATGATCTATAAACAGCGGATGACTCTTGTTGGAAATGGACACTTGTCCTTGTTAGGCGGGTTCTACAATGCAAGAATATACCATCATTTTGACACTGACTGTCAGTGTACATATATGGGGCATTTTTTAAAATTTTTGTTTTTAAATGCATTTTTTAGAAAAAAATACAAAAAAAAAATCAGAAATCAAGTTCTATGAAATTTGTCAGCTTTTTTTCAAAAAAAACCGTGATTTTTCGAATTTCGGCATTAAAATTTTTTTTTGTCTCAAAAAAAACTTTTATTTTTTCAGTAAATATTCCCGCGCAAAGGGGAGTGAGCCGATTTTTCCTTCCTTTTTTTTCCTTTTTTTATTTAACTGATTTTTTTTTCAAACGTTTTCACTTGCTCTATTTTAAAAACTTTGTTTATACAGTAAAATTAATTTCAGTCAATGATTTTGCGATCTTTAATTCCCATTCAAATATATTATAAAATATTTGGAGCTGCAATAAATAGTATTTGAATTTGCCACAATAATTAGATCGATAAGACAATTACAGACTGACCGACTGTCACTTCACTAGACACTTTATATCGAAATCCAAAATATAACCTAAATAGCCGACCGCGGTGGTCTGGTGGGTTGATAGCTCGCCTGGCAATCCAATGGTACCGGGTTCGAATCCTGGTGGAGGCATGGATGTTTAGTGGTGTAGGGTGTGTTTGTCTGCCCATTTGGTGCATTGCATAATTTATAAGGTTTAATAATTTATAAAGATTAATGTTCGGTGGCCTCGGCATGGTTTAGAACCAGACAGACCGGGGTTGCTAAGGAGTTTAGTGGAGCTGGCATATTGCACAATGGAGCAGCGCCATTAACGAGGAAAAAAAAAACCTAAATATCTATCATATGTTCTAGTGTTTATTGAAAGTTTTCATTGTCACGTTCTATGAAGGAGAACAATTTATCTATTCAGCGAATAATTTTCTAATTTATCCAATCCGTAACTTTTTTTGGGTTGGGTTTGGGTAAAAAAATTCAAAAAATTCTGAGAAACGTCTTTGGAGGGGTAGAAAAG